>DWNE01000337.1:5000-31399 GCA_018249875.1 Cecropterus toxeus | reverse complement strand
TGTGTCCATGGCACCCACGACACAGGAGAAAATCCTAGTGTGGGGCTATGAGTGTAGAAAGCGTCTTAAAGCGTCTTCTAATATATTAGTAAGATTTAAATATTATAAGAATTACATACCATATAGCGCGGTTATCCTAATAGATAAAAAACGCAAGGAAAAGATTACCTCTTTGTTTTGGAAAGGTCCTTAAAACATTTTATCTCTAATTAAGTTACTGGTGCTGGAGACAATAATAACTCAATCCTCTAATAACTTAAACTATCTTCATAAACCAGCGTAAAACTAGAACACAAAACAAACTAACTGCAAAAAATAAGTATAACATAGAACTACAAGTCTTAACCTAATCCACAAATGTTCCTTTACTCTTTCATAGAGCCTCCGAGCATTAGATTCGCCATTACCTGTACCAACCAGTGCCGGATTAGCCACGTAACAAGATTAGCAAATGCTAGGGGCCCCGCGACTCTAGGGGCCCCAGCACCTGTTCCTTATGCCAATATCTCTATCATATAGTTTGATTTGGCAAATTGCTGATTTGATATTGAAAGTGTCGTCTAAATTTGCCCATTTTAAATCCAGCACAGTTTATTTGTATCAGAGTTATTTCTAGCGTGATGCAGTTCTTGCGTTTCGGTGGAAGGGTGTGGTCGCCGGCTCACTTCTATATGAGGCGACCATCCTAGTCCTCAGGAGTGGTAACGCATCTCTGATCGATTTCAGATAGAACCCCAGTTCTATATGAATTTGCTTACATAGGCGGCAACTTACCATCAGGTGGACTGCACACTCGTTTGCTGCTACATTTTCATTAAAAAAAATAGCCGATAAATAAATTAAGAATGAGCGTATGTTTCAGATTCAAGACTCAGCTGACGCACCATCCCCGCTGTGGACCTTAAAGCTGGACATTCTGCGTGCCGTCGTGCAGTTCGCTACCACAGTGCTGGGCATGGCTTCCTCGTCAGTCTTCTCCTCCTCGTCCTTTGGGTGACGTGCCATACTTATTTATGTAGTCAATAAAACCAAACACGACAAATGCGTTTAATTAATGAATATGTTGTTCTACCTTACTTAGTCAAAATTTCGAATATTTTCCTAAATATTAAATTTCGTTATTTCGATTATCATTATTACTTACCTACATAATATAATAGAAACACAGACGCATACAAACCAAACTGACAACTAATTTACTTGTCGATTTTTATTAAAATAGTTGTTTTTGTTAATAAAATAAAGACTTCAACTTAAACGTTAGTTTAGAAGCTCGAACTACGGTAAATCCTTAATTTTAGCAACTCTTAACGGTAAACATCTATTTAGATGTTTACCGTTAAGAGTTGCCAAAGTTAGTGTGGCCATCTATTAGCTATTTTGATTATTAAAATCTTTTAGTTCTACAACCAAGATGCCACTCGTCGCCCCACTATTAGGTATAGAGGTTTATATAAACAGACATTGAACTTGCCAGACTCAGGCCGTCGAACTGGTAAGTCCACTTCATACATAAAATACTAGAATGGCAGTACCATAATAGTCCAAAACGAATATTTACTATTACGATACAGCAACTTAAAAGAAAATATTATTTTTCCTTATAAAATAATTTGGAGGACTGAGAATAATGATTGATTTTTCTAAAAGTATCATGTTTGTCTGTCTGTTTGTGTGTTTAAATTCGTATCAAACTAAAACTATTCAGGTTCATTAAGTATGTTTTTCATCTCAACTCTATCAAAATTTATGACAATTTATAAATTATGTGTACTTTTTGTAAAAGCTAATGAAACTGCGGAGTAGGTACTAGTTGTAAAAAAAATCATTTCATTTTATAGAAACATATATTTAAAGAACAATAACAAAATAATAGATAAACACATTTAATTAACATTTTTGGTAGGTGTTAAGATTGATTCAGATTTCACCACTTCACGCTAATTATTTTCAACTTATGACATTCTCTTAATGAAGCTACTTCAATTTTATTGTTGTTGTGCATTTCGTTGATTAAGACGTTATAACGCCTCATAGTATGTTCGCTTACGCTACAGTTTTTTATCCATAACTGCTGATATTGTTAATTCAGAAATCTGGAAATAAGAAACAATCAGATTATTAAGGATCAATCAGTTTTTTGACCGACTTCCCAATGGTCGTTTCTTTGGGTTATCTATTCATCACGCATATATTTTTACTAGCAAACTTGGTCTTTATCATATTTAAGTGTGTATAAAACATGAAATAAAGCAGGATTAGGTTGCATGATACATTTAAATGTTTAAGATAGTAATTCTTTTTATTTCCTTTTCGGATTCACCACTGCCACCCACTTCTGCCTGATATCAACAGTGTTATCAAAGTGCTGCAGTATTTTGAAGGGTATAACAAAGGAGACAGACTTATCCGAGGTGTATTTAGTCCTCAGAAGAAACAACTTATCTGATTTTGGTCTCAGGTCAAAACTCTTAGTCTTATTCGTGGTTTATCACGGACAATAGCTATTTTCCTTCCGGTGGGCTTCGTGCTTGTTTGTTATTCATATGTCATAAAAATATTTGTTATTCTCTCTGTGTATACTTTATATTCTGCTACGTAATGTATCTATAAACCTTTGAAGAAATAAACATATTATTATTATACTCAAAATAGTAAAGACTAGCAAACACAAACTGTAGATAAGCGATAATGTAAGTAATTCATGAAAAATCTCACTAAATACACATAATTGAAAATATAATAAATAAACATAATTTAGAAGGTGGTAGAACCAGTGTAGTTCGACCGGGGAAGTACCACCACCACACCTATTTCCAGCGTGAACCAGTTCTTGCGTTTCGTTAGAAGGATGTGGTTGCCGGCACACTTATAAATGAGGCGACTATCTCAGTCCTCGGGAGTAGCAACGCATTTGTAATCAACTTCAGATAGAAACCCCTAATCTGTATGAAGTTGCTTACAGATGTCCATGGGCAGCAGAAATCACTTACCATCAGGTGAACTGCATGCTCGTTTGCTATTTCAACCAGATGAAAAAAAATGGATTAAACCAGTATATTGCTTACGTTGACATGTGGTGGTGTGGAGAGCACATACAGCACGGCGTCGGCCACATCCGGCGGGTCCAACGCCGCTCGCCCTTCTTGCAGCTCGCCTGGCATCGCTGTGCGCACTAGCCCGGGCGATATGCTCTGACAAGTTAAAATGATTCCATTAACCGTAGATAGATGAGTTACGCCAGTTAGTTATCTATGCGGTGTCCATCTTAAATGACACAAAGACAACATACGGCAAGAGGGGTTATTTTTGTAAAAATGAATCTGCTGTATGTTTATCTTTCGCGTATTATAAAATAAGATTATATTTCTAGGATGAATTAATTTAATGAATGAATTTAAGACATTTCAGGGGAAGGATGGCCCACCAAATCTATCCCAATCTCACCAAAGATATACGAGACTCTCAAGTTTGTCTGTCTGAGTCTGTCAAGACTCGACCCCCACAGTCTCCTGTGGGGGTCGAGTCTTGACAGACTAACCATACTGGTCTGAAAAACATTGGGTTCCACGTTTTATCCCCTGATCTGAATGACGAATTTAGGTTGCCATTCTGGGTCTGGGTTTTTGCAAATTAATGTTTAAATGTATCCGTTGCACTTATTGTGAGCTACGAGTGTATAAAGCGTTGATGCAACATGCCTGGTATCAAATGCATCCCTGAGTTCAAGAATCTCCGCCCCCACAACTGGAGAAGCCTGCAGTGTACTACACCATGCTCTCCAATGCGAACAGTTAATGGTCAAACTGTGTTGGATATTTTCAAATGTAAATTTGCCAACGGTTACCCACCCAACTTCCAGTCCTTTATTATTATATTTTTTTAATAATATGAAGTAGCAAACGAGCAAGCAGCCCACCTGATGGTAAGTGGTTACTGCCCCCCATGGACATTTGTAAGCAACTTCATTTAGAACAGGGATTCTATATGAAGTTCATCACTGACGCGTTGCTACTCCCGAGGACTGAGCTGGTCACCTCATATAAAAGTGAGCCGGTAACCACACCCTTCCACCGAAACGCAAGAACTGCTTCACGTTAGAAATAGGTGTGGCGGTGGCATTTCCCCGGTCGAACTACATTGGTTCATCCTACACACTATATGATATAGATATCTATATTATATAGATAATAATATAGCATAATAAAACAACGCCATCTACGAACAGTAACCCGTACTGAGTCGAGCTAAAAACGCAGCCCGCTTAGTTTTGTTCGATACTTAATTGTTGTGACAATGTATAACAGACGGCACAAAAATAAATGTAACACAAGCTTCGCTACCCCAACTGTTAGTTTTACCTGCGCCTACATATGTTCATGAAATAGCATCAAAGCATGAAATTTATAAGCATTATAAGTCATTATAAAATTGTCGTGATGGTCGTTTGTAAAGCGGTTGCGGAATTTAAACGACTTTTAATAAAGTAAGGAGGTCATTTATCAGTTTGAGTGTAATGCAACTTATGTAAAGTTCTCTCTGAAGTTTTATTGCGACATGAAAACTCCTCTAAAACCATTTTAGCCAAATCCTATCACTACGGCCATGTAACTGATTAAAATATAATACAACAACGCAAATGTATTGAATTTACTTAACAATAACATACGAAGTAATAGGGCCAAAGGACAAATAAATTGAGCCATTAGTTTGTACTCAATATCACTTAAGTAGATACACAAGTAATTGAAGCTCCATGCTCCAGTATCACGTCTCGCCCGAGCGGCGCCCGGTGCCTATACATGTCTATACTAGTATTGTCTTTACGATCGTCTGAGAAAGTTCAACCCTCTTTATGGGTATTTGAACATGACTTCGCGAAACAATATTTTCCACTTAGCTATCTATTCTGGCTCTTAAACTACTGTTTTTTTTAAACTCTGTTTACTTAGACCGGTGGGATGATTTCAAAAGTTTCAGTAACAATAGTTTCGTATCGCCACTTTTGTGGTTTTGTGCATCTGTAGTTGGCAGAACTTTTTGTGGTTCTCTTATCGAACCCTCGCTAAAATATTTTTTATTTTCGTATAAATGGTTTACGATTGTGTATTCTAACTTACAAAACAGTTTTCATTGTATAAACAGTATGAAATGGTGTAAGAGGCGTGGCATTTCTTATTAGAAACACAAGGCTTTCCATCTTATTTCTTAAGATCTTCTGCAACGCTTCTGCAAATAACCTAACCGAAGAACCACGTATCGCCATCCTTTATACATACCTATGCTTCATCGTCGACCCATTACGTCGGCACGGGCCTTCTCTCAAATTGAGAGTTTTAGGCCATAGTCCGCGCTGGCCAATTGCGAATTGGTAGACTTCACACACCTTTGAGAATTATTTTTTTAGAGAACTGTCAGATGTGCAGGTTTCCTCACAATAATTAATTTCGAATACGCCTATCATTTTAGAAAAATCTGTGGTGCGTGTCTAATATTTAAACCTCGGACTCTCGATTGCCAGGCCGAGTTTCAACAATTCGCCTATCACTGCTCGCTCACATATGATTACATGATAACAATAGGTTCACCACCGCCACTCGCGATTCGATGGAAGGGTGTATTTCATTTCATCCTTATTTCGACTTATTCCTCGGGAGAAGCAAGGCATATTTGGTTTACTTCAGATAGAACCACTAATCTATATAAAGTTGCTTATAGATTCCTATGGGCGGCATTGACAGCTTCCCAAGTGAGCATGCTCGTTTGCTACTACAAAATAAAAAGATCGGACAATGTTAAAATGTACAAACTTAAAAGTGTTTAACAAGCGAGCATCCACATAAAAGATTCATGTTCTCGCTAGAAATTGATCTCTTTCAAATAAGCTCCCCAAAGCAGTGATGTACGAGCAATAATACCGGAATGGCCTACGATTGGCGCATATAAATCGCATTGTAACCTCACGATCGATTGACTGCCCAATCGACTGGTGTACGAAATGAGGGATTGGGAAAGTAGGTGGTACAGCTCTGCAGGAGTCCTAAGTTGCTGACTTGTGAAATTTACATTTATGGCTGTCTGGTATCGAAATTTCTTAGTAATTATCGAGTCAAAACCAATATGTCTGAGAGTTTTTCATAACGCTATTAAAAGAGTACTCAGAAAAAGTTAAGAACTATTTGATTATATTATAAATAAGAAGAAAGATTTGAGTGTAGTATTCTTTAAAAAAATAAATACCATGAATAAAAATTAACTATCTACAGACTTATAGTAAATCGATCGAGTAAATTTCTTTAAATTTATTGTCCTGATAATAGTCACTGTTAATTTGCACTCCATAATGCGTTATAAGGATATCAATTTAGGAATATTAATGTTACTACTGTGTTACTTAACATTTTTAAAGTTAATTGAAAGCATTCGAAGCAAAAATCGTACCATTCAACGAATCAGAAGTGTCAATCCTTATTCCATTAGAAGTCTTGATAGTGCTGACTAAAATTTAAAGTTTTGAAAACCTCAACGCGTCTAAATTGACCAATGATTAATTAATCGGAGTCCCAAAACTTGCAAAACTGTACCCAGCAGTATTCATATTATGTGAACTAGTATATGCACCTACTTGAACTTTTGGGAGACACATTTAATCAATTTGCGAGTCCTTAAAACATTCATTTTATAGCTGAATATTGCAAAACTATTAACAGGAGATGTACAGAAAAAAATGTCACTTATTCTAATCTAGAACACTAAAATTGATATCGATGTATAAGCATCGAGGAGTGTTCTTTTACCGCTTTTCCGTTTCAGTAGTTTTTATTTTACTTGAAATTGGAATACATAATGTACATATTTGCCTTAATGAAATGAAAAATGAAAATATCTTTATTTTTATAAGCCTACGAGAGCACTTACAAATTTTCATTTACAGTATTTTTCTTACACTACCACTGGATCGGAAAATGACCTCAACTGAGAAGAACCGGCAAGAAACTCAGCGGTTTGTCTTTTTTACATGGGCAATAAAAGGCTAGCCCCAGTATGTTGCTTTAAATATTAAATTAAAATACTGTTACGTGTTAGAATAGAGCTTGTGATGGGTTCTTGAAGTACAAGATTTTTTACAGTCTGTAAAACACTGTAAGAAAGATGATGGAACCCTTTGTGCTTTATTTGAGCAACGTCAAGCTACTGTATTTTGGTGTAAACACAACGCATCTGTGGTAAAATTCAGATCTTATCTGGACGGTCATCTAAAACTTAAAATCACCTTGAGACTCTGTGGCAAACTTGTTGGTATTCACTCCCAGATTGGTGGGTTTGAACCCAGAAACTTATTAACAATTCCAATTTATAATCACGTTTGTATATTCGGCGACCAACAAAGTACACAATTTTGCAGAGCTATGTATATTGAATGAATAAGGTTTCATTAAAAACAGAATTATATATTTCTGTAGGAGAAATCCTGACGAAGGCAAAATGTAGGTTTGAGGCTGAATTTTGTAAAAGGTCTCTTAAATATTTCTAGGGCTTAATAGATTAAACTCTCATGAAACTGGCCGGCCCGGGAAACTGGACGACCGAAATAACTCCTTAATATTCAAGATCCTTCGATTACGAATATAATAAATTACTTTCACGAAATTAAGTGGGACCCGTGTTTTTTGAAAATACGTAGAGATAATTTAAATGTATTTTATTCTTCAATATCTGGCCTATCTCTTAACTTAATTTTAATTTTATAAGTTATTTTAGGTAAAGCTAGTTAGGTACATTAGGTTTAATAGTTCCTTAATTTAGTATCTACTTCTTACTTTTATCTTGACGAAATGATTACATTTGACGTTTATGTATTTTCCTTGACTGAAATTTGAAATTGAATGTATATTAATACTTTTTTCAAAATGTACTTTTGTATTTTATGATTCGTATATATTTCTTACTAAATGTTATAATATTGGTTATGAGTTAAAGGTAATGAGACTAGGATGAGAATGAGACAGCTTAAAATATGATTTTTTATTCCTTTTATTTTATTTACGGGAATCTGGTGTACGCTTCCAACCATGTAGGTTTAGACAGGGGTATATACACCCATTTAATAAGCGAATTTGCTATTCAGAACAATTCAAACCATGAAATCAATTGACCACCCTTGTCACAGTGAAGATAAGAGTAAACTCATTAAACAGACATGAGGGACTTAGTTTAATTATTTGTGTTATCGAAAAATGACAGAGGGGTGACTTGTCGTACCAACCCTTGTGAGTACCTAGGGGTGAGATGGTGTGAGCATGACGTAAATCTTGTTATCAGTGTTTACGCTATCAAGTGGTTTTTGGAGTGTTTGAGTGTTTTTGGAAAGTACTTTCTGTGTTCGAAATTAAGAAGCGAAACCGTAAAATAAAATGTACATTCCAGTAAAAGTGTAGGGAACTTGAAACAAAATTATAAAAATTAGGTCAAACATTTTAAAATTTAGGTTTAACACGGTAGGGATTGAATCTCATGTAGAAACTTTTAATTGTCCGAATATTACGCACGCTTAATAATTTAACTTACTTGATGGCGAAAGAAAATCATCATGAGAAAAGTAACCAATTTCAAGAAAATATGAAGTTAACTAATCCAACTCTGACCGTAGTAAACTATGACCTCGATCTTTATTATTCTAAGGAGAATTAGTTTTAGCCGAAAGACAGTAATTTGTTGAAAGTAATAAAACGAATCTACCTTTATAATAATCTTAATCTTCCTTAATCTTAATTTCACTATCTTAATCTTTTACGCGTAAAATTTTTGATGAATGCTATTATCAATTTCTATATAATAATACGAGATTTTTTTATTTTAATGACCTGCATAGCAGAGCGGATACCAAACCGGTTTGAGTGTACGCAGTGGGTTCGATCCCCGTACAGACACCCACCTGAAAGCTGAGTTTAGATTCTGTTCTGGGTCTGGGTGTTTCTGTATTCGGAACACAGTCAGGTACATCTATAGTGCAAAAAAAGGATATTTTATTTCATCTCTGTGGGTCTATGGTAAACAGGACACGCGAAAAATTATAGTGTCGTACTATGAGTTTAGACTTTTAGACAGCTGTATTGAATATCACTAGGCTGCAGTATCCATTGGATAGGATAACAACATTGAAGGTTGGCAGTCAGCTCAACAAAGGCCTTTTCATCTCGCGAGGCTAAACAGTTGGGCGGCACTCGCGATTCCTCCAGACTCCAGCATAATCAAGTGACATCAAAATAATGTGATGAAAATGTACATCACATAATTGTGACTACCTGTCGAACCAAAAATATGTGACGACATTAATTCCAGAATAATTTTCATTTCCCGTTAATGTCAGATATTTTTGCTGCATTCGTGCAGACAGATATTATTGAACCCGTTCTTGGGACAGATATTTTTGCTGACGTGTCCATAGTCATATACTTATGCTCGTGACTGTACATAAATATGACGCCGGTTCTAATAACCTATAATTTCTTAAATGAACTCTACGAAAATGTTTTATTTTATCGTTGCAATTACAATTTTCATTAAAGTCTCTGCACACTACCCGCGGTTACCGCTTTGATTGTCAATCACGCTGCAAGGAAACCGCGGTGAAGTTTACTTCTAAACAAGTTACGCTTTGTGTAATTACACTAAGGTGGCTCGCGTTATGTTTTGTGATTGCATGTACTATTTTTTTTCAGCTGTTTTGGTGGTAGCGACTCTGATAGAAACCTAAAGAGTTACCGTAACACCACGCAACGGAATTGAACTATAAATCCATCATAAAAATAAAATAATATAAAAATAAAAATAAAATCATTTAAACGGCCATCTGGTCGAGGATTAACTTGGATCCTTTATCATGTCTGGCGGGTACGGTGATGGCCCTGAAACATAGGTTGACAAAACAAAATTGTTTCACTAAGGGTATTATAAATAAACTTTACATTTGATGTTTTAATGAATAAGACGTAACAAATGAACATGTTACATCATCATAGTTATAAGGCGACCTTCTTAGGCCTTAGTGGCAATGCATCTGTGATCGACTTCAGGTTTAACCCCTATTTCATATGAAGTTGCTTACAGATGTCCATGGGCGGTACTAACCACTTACGAGTACCATCAAGTGAACTGCATTCTCGTTTACTATTTTAATCTAACTTTAAATTGCCGTCTGTAGATATGTACCAACTCTGGCTGGGATGGAATGGACGTGAGGAAATTTAAAGATATCCCCTTTACCACACTATTTCTTCACTTTATCACTTATTTTTACTTCTTATGTAGTTTTATTTCTTGTTAAATTATAATCAAATTTACAAACTATTATCATGGCTCTGGTTAAATAACTTTGAATAGCTGTTTCACTTAACCTAATTTCCCTGGCTAATGCCAAAGCTTGATTATTCCCAATTGTAGGCGTTATAGCCATCATTAACCTTAGCTAATAAAAGTGGTGACTTATTGCAGACACCATTAAACAACCATTTCGCGTAGGGTGTACACGGCCTTTTGTTATAATGAAACTTTATTATAAGTCAATTTAGGCACTTATATTATATTGATGTAGCTTTATATTTATTTTGAATAGATTTAGTCCTTTATATTTTTGGGCTGAGAGTTGCGAGCAACGCAAAATCGATCGTCATTATTATGTAGTATTATAATTTAGCACTGTAATTACAGTAGATCTAGTGTATTTTTAATTTAAAAATAAATTTGTCTGCAGACTGTCATGAACCAATACAGTATACAGTAAAATTTTATTTTAAAATTTGATGAAGGAATGACATTTTTTTGCTCGTCAAATAGCATAGAAAATTGTCATCTACTGTATGTTTTTTACAGAATACTGTATATTTAAGTATTTTTAGTAGGAAACTCTGTAACTTTATAATCATGATCTTAAAGACTATGTACTATTGTCAGTGTATTGCTATAGTCGGTCTTCAGTGATACAACTCCCTCTCTTTTAGTAGTAGTCGTAGGATAGGAGTGGACTCAGGTACAAATTTCAGAGATGGAAAGCGTCTACCAACGTAACATAAACACCCAATGGTCACTAAAACGCATGTGGTGAAAATTGATCAAAATCCCCATTAGTCGAGGCCAGTTAGATTATATTAACTAAGCTGCGATTAAAAGTAATAACGTTTATTCGTTTTTTATACTGTCTGTAATATAAATATAAACTATATGCTCTATTTAAATATCACGGCACTCCTTTTTTCCCGTAATTTTAACTATTCTAAATCTCCCACGCCTTTGTGCACCCAGCATTCGTGAAAGGGGATCTGAACTTTAGCTTTTCATGTTAATACAAGTAGATTAATATATAAAAACGAGTAGTCTAAAATACACAGCGCCAAAAGTTTTCGAAGTAAATCTGAGCTAAATATTTATTAAATTGTAACATTTATTTTATGAATGAAACCTGGCTTATTAAACGACTTTCCAGAGGAAAAATGTTATGTATTCGTGCTAAAAGTTCCTGTATATAGTTTTATTTTTTTTATTACGTTTCTTTTCCTTCTCATAAAACGTAAAGTATCACGAAAAAATGTATGCAACCAATTACTATTAATTCAAAAAAAAATACCTAGATATAATACTAACATATTTTTTACACGTGCATCGTATATTATAACAAATCACTCAGTACATACCTCAGGCATTGGTCTAGGATGGTTGGAATATTGTTTCTTAAATATTCTCATAAATTTATATTAATAAAGTCATAGTAAATCATAAAAGGGGTTTAAAGTGCGCGGAATGAAAGCATCAAATAAATCGTATACGCGTTCTTAACAACGCGTCGCTGAAATATTTAATAAGGTACTGTGATTATAATGAATTGGTTGCTAAATCTCCTTTCAATGAAATATTTAGCAAAAGCAAAGTAGCAAACGAGTTTGCAGTTCACCTGATGGCAAGTAAGCAACAAATTACACCAGAGTATAAGTAAACGCTTTCTATACTAGAATTTTCTTCTGTGTCGTACGTGCCATTGACACGCAAAGACTAATACACAAACACTCATACCCAGAACAGAAATATAAACTCATCACTCACATTTCTGTCTGGCCGGGGACCGAACCCGGGACCCTTTGCGTGTCAAACCGGTATGGTGACCGCTCCGTCGCATGGGTCGTCGAATAAGTTACTCCATTAAAACAATTCGACAATTGAAAATATTATTTAAGAGTGTCAAAACTCGATCGTGGATCCGTCAGGGAAGTAGGACACGAAATCAATTTCGCATTTCCGCACTTGCCAATCTCTGGAGGAACTTTTTATTCGCCCCCGCTGTCAGCCAACGAGTTTGAAACTTGAGCGACAAGTAGGTTTGTGCGTATAGTTATTTTGTTATAAACGAGAATGTGCGTGGATATGTGTGTATCCTCTTTTTGGTCAAAAATTTTAGATATTTTTATTTTATTTTGATTTTTATTTAGATATTTGTGAAATTACTCATGTCACTCACTGCCTATTGAGCAAAGGGGTTACAAATCTTTTCGGTTTTGTTATTTTCTTTTAAATATCTCATGTCACTGACAATACAGCCACTATTCGCTGGTATATATTTTTTTATTAAATTTTAAATTAATTAATATAAAAATTAATGAAGCAAACTGTAATATAGACACAACAAGACTGTAATATTAAAACAACTACAAATTTAACCAATATAGCAAGTGACTAAGGTTATGGTTTGGTTTTCTGATGTAAAGTAGATGCTAACTACTTTCTCAAAGTACACGAGGAATCCCAACTAAACGTATGATTGATCTCAGTTGGATATTCTGTTCTATTGGAGATATTTATGAGGGAACGACTTTCGGAACTTTTTATTCATCCCAATCGTACAAGTCAACGAGTTTGAAACTTGCCAACGCGTTACGAGATTTGTGCGTAGTTTTTGCCAGGAATTTATTGAAGGGTTTGGGATAGTATATTTGGATCGATAAAAGCTATAATAAAGTGTTTTACCCGACTGCGTCAAAAGGAGGGTGATGTTTTTCGAGCGTATGTATGTTTGTTTGCATGTATGTCCATTTCTTTGCCACGGGCTACAGCTCAAACGACTTGACAGATTGTGACATATGACATATGAATAGAATCATGATAGCATAGTTAGCATTTTTAAAAATGGCACCTAGAAAAAGAGGAAAAAAGGAGGGAAAGGACGAATTTTTTACTATTACAATAGTATGGGTATCAGATGGAAGCTAGTAAATAGACCAATCTAAAAATGTACATATTATATAAAATTTACTTAACTCATATCTTCTTATATATAAAATTCTCGTGTCACAATTTTCGTTTCCGTACTCCGAAACGGCTTGACCGATTCTCATGAAATTTTGTGAGCGTATTGAGTAGGTGTGAGAATCGGCCAACATTTATTTTTCATACCCCTTAGTGATAAGGGTTGTCCACCCTTAACATTTTTTTTTTTAAATTTTTAGACATCTTTTAATTTTCTTATTTTTTTATTATGTCGCATTAAAAATACATACAACTCCATTTTTTTACGCTTTTATCACCAACCCCTAATTTTAATAGACATTTTAGTAATTAGTAAGTAAGAAATTACTTAGAAATAATGTTTATTGCTGCGGCAAAACAACGTTTGTTGCTGGGTCAGCTTGTAATTGAATAATAATTTTGACAAAAAGTCATATAAGCGCTAAATTATATAAGCGAAATATACATAGTTATGAACAAACATTTCGTTTTAAGCAGTAAGGTTTTTAGACGCTTCCTACACTCATTTTTTGTTTTAATGTTTTAATAATGTTACTAGTTTCTGCTTTTTTATTTTAAATTTAAACACAATGGTCTATTTTAAAAAATTAAGACTACATTGATGATTCAGAAAGAAACAGTATCGTACCTACGACTAAGACTGCCGTTATGCCTATTGCTGTTCCACACTGATGTGTTTTGACTTGAAAGGAAATACTTAAACGAGGCATTTCTGCTTGACCCTTAGAGCTTACAATGCATCTGTGACCATCCTAATATAATACTTTAATTGTTTAGGGTTGACAACTTGTCCATAGACAGCAGTGAACCACGCCCAGTCATCAAAACGCAAGAAATGCTTCACGTTAAAATAAGTGTGGCGGTGCTACCCCCGGGGAAAACTACATTATTTCTACCACCTGGTTGAAACTTAATTTATTCGTACATTTTTATTTTAAAATAATACACAAATTACCCGCAACACAATCACACTCCTCAGAAAGAGTTACCATAACTACAAGTAACATCGTTTCATTGGTCCTAAGCGGTTAGTTTTACAAATAAATAATAAGTGTTCGTTAAAACTGTAACATAAAAATCTTCTAATATATTTTAGGAATGGTTAACTGAAAGCTTTCATGTAATACCAATAATGTCGTGATAATAAAGAAGACATCCCTTCCTTCCCTTTTTTCGCTACTTACAGGCACCATAATTCAAAAAAATATTGCTTTGTGACTCTGTAAACTAAGACGATTCCAATGATACATATATCATAAGTCCAGTCATTTGGGCTATAACGCGTTCCAAAGAGAAGTACGTACATATGTATGTGCGTACAAAAATACATCCGCTCGAAAAATATTACCCACCTTCTGTAATATCACGGTAACAGTGATACAGTATTTTATCTTCATACAAACGCTCGGAACGCAAGTTATACCTACACGCCTCGATCTCGGTACGCACTCAGTATGCGAACATCTCGAATGTGCCGTAGTGACGAGCGGACGATATTAAAGTTTTTTAACCAGATTATTTTTATTTATATGGTAAAGAGCAATTGTAAAGTATATTATACTTTTTTTGGTTGCTTTTTTGATAGTACCCAGCAATGATTTCGTGAAATATGTACAAAAAATGAGGAAATATTTCTAATGCCATTTAAAACAAAACATATACATTGTAAAAACAAAAGATATTCCTTTTTATCCTTCCTCTCCGTGTTTCCCAAAGTTGTTTTTAATTAAACTTTTTGGCTTATGTAATTTTTTTTTAACTTATAAATAAAACGTGTCAGTCGAGGCGCAAACATTTTTCAATCTCAAATTTATAACGATTATTTGTGGATAATTTGTTATTAAAATATTATAATTGTAGTTTTTTTTATTACCTTAATCTACTAATAAAAAATATAACATGCATTTTCATTCCACACTTCCTATATAATTTACCATTAATTTAATTTGTTTCAATAGAAAATATAATATTTACAGTAAAAAAAAAACTATAAAGACAGTTTTGTCAGGTATGCAGATGTAATTAAAATATTGCAAGCGGGTAGCCCTAACGCTAACTCTCGCCCAGCGCGTCTGTAGGTATATATTTCAAGGACAGGGCTGAGTTACAATACTGTATGATACTATTACCGTGGTAATATTTTTCGGTCGTAATTTTTACGCATACGGGTAAAACATACTTCTTGTTCAAAACGGGTTAAGAGTGTTTACACAATTTATTTACCCGAAGACCTTCAGGCTATAATGCAAAATATCTGCCAACTTTAAAATTACGTTACAAGCAATTTGTCTTATTTTAATAATAAAATTGCAAGGGTAACCGCGGTTCGGGGAGGGCAATAAAACTTTAGTCCCTCAGCCATCGATATAAGACATTCTTGTGAAGTTTGTTGCTTTTGAAAACTGGTCCCAGATTTAAGATCCTGAAGGAGGTAAGAGGGTATTTGAGTTGAAATAACTTTTTATAGCTGAACCGACATGTGACAAGGTAAATGCGCGACGGAGTAATCAACCTCGCCATTGGTGATTTGCAATACCAAAGGAGTCGCCAATGCATCGTCGGCTCGGAAAAGAGCTCATTTTACATGTTTCTTGAATAGCTCCACGTGCGCCCCAAGAACTGAGGTATTCTCGTAGAAGGTGTAAGTTACTAAGATTACGTTTTAGTACCCTCGCACAGTTCCGTTTGTTGAATTCTTACGACACCTGCGGAAAGAGAGGTCGTCGTCTCATTCTAAGTCACATTATAATAAATGCAAAGAAGGTTGAATGTTGTATATTTTTCATCTCAGGCATAGTATTTTAATCAAACTAGGCTTGTATCTAATAATTATTTATTATTTAGGTAATATGTAATAATATTTATTTATACTACTTTCATTTACAAATTAATAAATGGATAAGCAGTGAAACCCTAATGTTTAAAACTCGGTTAATACCACCGCAGATTTTTATAAACTATGAACGAATGAATGAACTATATGCGTATGACGCATTATCACTGCTTTACGGAAAAGAAAAAATAACGTAAAGAAATCTACAAATCTACACATAAGAGTTATTTAAATAAACTCTGCAAAGGTGTCTGAAGTCTACCGTGAAGGACTGGCCACAGTCCATCTCTTTTACTCTGAGAAAAATACCCAACCAAGGACGATAATTTATTGACAATTCACATATAAATATATTTGTGTGACTTACTAATATATGGAACAATTACTTTGTCACGTTTTCAAACTAATAAATAGATACGGGTCTGATCTAGTGGCTTTATATCCCGTGAAGTTTAATTAAAATCTCTAAGGGCCGCGGAACGGTTGTTCGGAAGAAAAATGTAATAAACGATCATGCCTCGAATAAATTGCTGCAAATATTTTTAATTTTATCCATATGATTGTTGAACGGATACTGTATTTCATTTTTATACGGATTTGTTTATTTATGGTTTTGTACTTCTATTCATTTCTTTTTTAATTAATTCTGTGAACTCGATTTTCAGTTTCCTTCAAATTAATTTCCGGATTGATAATTTATGTCTTGAATAACAATATGATAAGTTCTTTAGATGTTTTGTTAATATGTTGTATTTTTTATACTAGTAGATGCGTAAAACTTGCTCCAAATAGAGTTTTTATTAGATTTATACATCGATCTATGCATAACATGATGCATTGACAAGTTTTTGTTAAAACAGATAATGTATCAGTAATAAATATTGCTACAATTTGCCATGTGAAGCAATTTCACCGCATGGGTAGAAGGGGGAATAAAATTAGCAATTTGTATAAAGTCCACACAGGCGGAGCCACGGTTACGGCTAGTTAAATAATAATACCCTTGATCCGTCCACTACCCTCTTACGTGTCTAAACTACCCTTCCGTAACCATCAAGGGTAACAAAATTACAAAACAAGCATGTGGGCACAAAATGGGACATAAACGGTACATAAATGATTCAGCTTTGTACCTGCAGTGGGACAGTCGTGTGCTGCGCGTCAGCTATCGACCGGCGGTTGAGGAGATTTGGGTATATGGGTAAAGTGTGGACTTAAGATCGCTAACTGTAAAAATAATACTCTAACAACTCATGAAGGTTTACGCAAAGTTTTACTTGTTATTTCATCCATCAGCATTTTGGTGTCCAATGCGGAACATAGACTTCTTCTAAGAGGGTTATCGTTAAAGGTTGCGTAGTGTTAACGCAACGCACGTCATGTGTGTTAGTGACGGCTGTGGGTTAGTTAGTACGCTGCTTTGCCCTCAGAAGTGCAAAAACGGTATTTCAAAAAATAACAATTATTTTATTTTTTTGGTTTTGTATATCGTAAGAAATTATGCACCTTATGATTTAAACCAATTGATGATTGCCCTTTTTTTCTCGAGAGAAACCGAAATGCGAAGTAGGAGCGAGGCCGTGTCATGTGCTATTTTTACCGCTCCAAAACCTTCGAAGCATCCAAAGAGGGCCCCGGGATCTTCAGAAGAATGCAACGGAAGTCCTCTGAGAACGTTACCCCATTAAGCTCCACCCGTTTGAGCAATTGGGTCCATCGCACCGTCTGGTCTTTCAAGGTCATTTCAGATCGGAATCATTGATGATCAGGTGATCACCATTATAGTCTAGCATGCAGAAACTCTAGCCAAACCGAGAACTAAATAACTAACTATTTGTATAAAGGTAAAATTGACAGGGTTTTCACAAATATAAGAAACTAATTGTTATATGTCTACGATATGTTATATCTACTAACGTACGTATGTACGATATGTAGTATCTACCGTGAGGTCTAACATGGAAACACTTTTATAGGTATCTAAAATAAAATAAAGGGTTTTTTTTTCCCGTTCGCCTTTACCATAAATAATTGGTAATTAATTTAAACTTAAGCACATAACTGTAGATTAATCAGCGGTGTATGCCTATGATTTAAACCTCGGTTTCTCGATCGAATGACCGCGCATCAAACATTAGCATATCAGTGATTTTAATAATATTGTTTAGAATTAGTTTGGCCATTCAAACAGGAAATGCAGCCAGCATTCTAGGGTCTCTCCCAAGAGACAGCGATTTGGACACATTGTTTTACCTGTAATCTACATATTTCTTTTAGTTTTTTTATTTTTTTTTTTGATTGTTTAATTAGGATATTTATTTGAATTGTATATATTGTACATAGTTAAGCCATAGTAGTAAATTACTGAGTTATTATAATGTATATATATTTTTTTATTATTAACAGATAAGATAATGTAATAATATTGTTAGTAATGTTCTAAAAACTCTAGTATGAAAATAATTTTAATACTTCAACACACAACACGAGAGCGCTAGTATAATGCAGCACAGCTGCAGGAGCCTACAATATATCCAAATAATGTTTTTTCCACAGAGAAAATATTTCATCATCATAACGATATACTTTTTCAGTTTAAGGGAAAACATACACGAACTGTTTTTTTTAATTAACTTCATATTTTTAGTGGTCTCTCGATATCTATCAAAATTTAACACAGCAAGGTCGGTCACAGATACGTGAGAGATCGCGTTCGATTCTCGGTGCGTGCCCTATTGTTTGGGAAGGGTATATTGCCTTGAGGGACGTGTTGACATTCACTGGGGTTTTATGATGTTAGTTTGTAATATTAGATAACAAGCAATACATTCTGTACTACAAGGGATTCCGGTGTTTTAGTGTCGTAAATGTTACAATAAATAAATTTGTGGCGTTAAACGTTAATGCAGTCTTTGATAGTTAATAATACATATCTTACATTTTATATAGTAACACATTCAGAAAAAAATGCTGCTAATTAAGTTGCAATTTTAACGTAATTCTATTATTAATTTATTCTATTCAGTAAATCTTAGTCTTATCATTAAACTTTTAAAATATTTAAGATGGCTATATGTCGCTATATCATAATTGAGAAGGATCTAATTATCGACAGGTAGTTATTTTATTTCAGATATTAAGCTGCAAACGATTTTCTGTTAAACATTTTTACACCGTTAACACCAGTTTTCTTACTACCAGTGCGTTTTTAATTATCGAAAATAGAATGAATAGAGTTATAATAATTTTAAAATCAGTTCAAACAGCGACGATGAGACATGGTGTTTATAACGCTAGTGAATCGCTAAAATCCACATTACAAACATATACGATTTGAACAGTGATTGAGAGAACAGAGACGCTAATAAGTCTTAGTTCCTACAGATAAAGATTTAATTCACAAGTTCTATGGGAGATTTTGTTGTACAAAATACAAACAACGTATCGTAGCAAATGCTACTAATATCCGCACTACACGTGGTGCTACGATGCTACGATGATGTTATAATGTGTTACGAATTATGATGTTGTATACAAGTATTATATAATTCTAATACAAAAATGTACCAAGTGGGGAAAAATTGTCGAATTACAAAAAAAATGGAACTGCTCATTTCTTTATTATAATACAGCTCGACAAACAAGCAAGCAGTCCGACGGATGGTAAGTGGCCGCTGCTACGACAGCACTTTATAATCAATGCAGACAAGATCAGTCTTACCTAAGTGTATACACAAGTGCGTTACTACCCCTGAGCATTGAATTGAAAAGCCTCGAAAGAGAACATCTGCTTTACGACACCTTCAAACTAAAATATAGTAGCACGCAATTCTGATGCTACTAGGCAGACATAAATATAGTTATACCTCGAGAATTGAACCGAAAAAAGTTCTACCAAAATATAAAGTTATATAACATTGAAATTATTTCTATTCGAGTGGTTAGAAAAGATACATTATTCGTCGGTAAAGTTATAAGTCGATGGCCGCGAAAGAGATAGCTTGCCGATTCTGTCACACGTCGGCTTGGAATGAAAATTCGACGGAATTGCTTCGCAAAGTTTTATTTATGAGCCACCGGCAGACTTCCACGAAATTGGAAACCACGATTGATTTTTTTTCACTCTCCCCGTTCGAAACTTGTCCAATACTTATTAATGAGCTTATTTATGTTTGCCATAAAAATTGACAGGTTTTACATGAATCTGCAGTGATAGCCTCACGGTTGAAACTAGGCCTCCCAATCGAGAGTTATACATCTCAGAGTTCCCTAATAAATTTTTTTAAAGGCGTGTGAATCATCCTGAGAGAAAACCAGTAACTAGTGGGACAGTAATGGTTTGACGATACATATCTGAGTATGGAAATCCTACAATTTCACGTCTGTACAACGCCTTATATCATTATACGATTTCGTTATACATACTTACAATTGATATACAAATATCGCGTGTCGTAAAAACATCATAGACACATACGTCACAAAATCTACAATTCTTTGAATTTTTGTCTGTCTGTCGAACTACTAATAAAGTAAAGGGATAAGGGATTATCTCGAGGTAACATTAAATGTTTTTTAGTAAAATATATCTAAGATTTTAAGCTTTATTATCGCGGAATTAGTATATTTTAATAAGTTACGGGTACTCACGATATGCAGATATTTAATTTCTTTTTACCCATACTTCGACCCATTTACATGGATCGTGGTCACATAGCCGTGAAAAAAAAAGTATCTACTCTATCAAAAGTAACAACAATTCTAAGTTATCTCAAATTTTCTCAAAGCAAGTGAAGCCGCAGGCCACAGTTAGTTCCTAATGAAAAAGGGTAAAAAAGTCATAACATTCGCACGTCGATTTTGAATGAGAATGCTTTGGGCGTCCCAAAAGTTTTATTTATGAGCAACGGACAGGTTCGATTCGAATTGGAAATTCCGATTGATTCTTTTTCCCAATTTTTTTCCCACTTCCCATTTGGGCAGACGCCATTAAGGTCGCATTGTTTGGGTGTCTCTCAATGGGACGCTTCTGAACCTCATTTTCTTTCCGCCCGAATATTCATAAGTTAAAGTCATCTTATTTTGATTCTTAAGTAAAAACATTCAGCAAAATTGATTAACTAGTATTTGAATACTCGGGATATATCTTATTATTATCCCACGGGCTTGTGTCCTTAGTGGAAAGAAATGGAGAATACTCTTTCTAGATCACTAATTTCACTTCTCGTAATTTTATAAACACCTGATGGTTTTCAATATGTTTAACATGAGTGAGTTAAGTAGACATTTAAATGTTACTACTGGGATTCGAAAAGATGATAGATGGCATTTGTAGTAACTCATCACGAGAACGTCTTATCAATATATACTCTCACACACCAAGTTTCTTTGAAAGGCAGAACAAGGCAAAAGCGTAGAGCATCCTAAGTAACTTTGTAGACAAAAATATGCTTCTGTTAATAACGGAAGTGAATCTTCATAATACTGAAATATACGAGTAATATATTTCTGATCATAATGGTATAAGATCTATCCTTTTTTTAAATCGGTTAAGAAATCACTGCAGTGCATATTCGGACATCTGATTTCGCATATACCAAATTTGTGCTCATATTCAATCTACAAAGTAAAATCGTTAGCGTGATTCAAAAAGGTACAGCGCCATCTAATTGTAAGGCTGACAACTGATTTCGTAACGCGTTTCTTTCGAACATAAAAATTAACACGACTCTAATAAAGTTTTACTACAAAAACACTATTTACTACTATGTAGATTTCAGGTTTATCATGAGATGCTCATGAGGTATCATGAGCAGTGATAGCCTAATGGTTGAAACTCAGCCTCTCAGTCGAGGGCCCGGGGTTCGAATCCCACGCACCCCTGATTTTTCTACAATTATGTGTGTATTAGAATTTAATTATCACTGCTTTACGGTGAAAGAAAACATCGTGAGGAAACCTGCACATCTCAGAGTTCTCTAAAAAAAAGAGTTCTCCACGGTGTGTGAAGACTACCAATTTGCACTTGGCCTGCGCGGTGGGCTATGGCCTCCAACTCTTTCATTTTGGGAGAAGACCCGTGCCCAGCAGTGGGACAATAATGGATTGACGACAAGATTTCAGGTTAAATAAGAAATTAAAATAAGATAAGTTATCTTTACAACAACAGACGTGTGTATGCAATTGCTACTTAAATCTCTGGAAGTGAATTTCGATTGTTTCTTTTCCGCACTTCCCATTTGGGCAGACGCCATTAAGGCCTTATTGTTTGGGCCTCTCAATGGAACGACGCACCGCGGAATTAACTCATTCTCATTCGCTTTCACCTTTTCGCGATTTCTTTTACGACCGTGCGTAGGCTGAAACTGAAAAAATTATTTGTCAAACTTTGTCGATTTCCAAAATTGACAATTTTATTGTTTGATGTGAAACTACGTATAAACTCGATATATGCCAACGGTATATATGTACTTCATACGTATATATTAATAAAAATAAATATATTAAAAAAATACGTCATATTTCTTTTTTTCATTATGCTATGTATTTATTCCTGTCGCAATCTTGTCTTTTATTTATATTACCTACTTGTACAAACACGATGTTTTACATCTGCCAGGCGTCCCGGGAAAGCTAAATTGTTGACTTTCTTCTCGTTTTTCTAATTTTTAAATAGCAAATGAGCATTCAGTCCTCCAGATGGTAAGAGGTCCATGGATATATGTAAGCAATTCCGAATAAGAATAAGACTCTTTCCTGAGGTCGGCGCCAGATACGCTGCCACCTCTGAGGACTAAGTTGGAACGTCTTAAATAACTACATCTCCCTTATCACACCCTTCGGACCCAAACATATCATCACATAACACTGGTGTTATTAAGCAAAAATAAATATCGGTATTTCATTTTGACATTCACAAAACTTAAAAAATAAAAAGACTGGCTTTACCTAGATAAAAACAAATTTAAATGAAATTCGAATATGGGTACTACAGACACTGAAGTGAGGATGCATCCTAATCCCCCATTTGCCCCGGATAACTCGGGCAAGGGTCAATCGACACCTCCGTGGAGACCCGCCATACATCTAACTTCGGAATTTACTGCAAATTAATAGGGAACGTGAACTCGACTATTTTTATTTAGTAATAGCACTATATAGTTTTGAGTTCTTATCAGTTGTAGGTATCTATTAAATTCGACCTCTTGCTCTAAAAGCATGAGGTTAAAATCCCAGAGTTTCCTTTTGGACGCTATGAGCTTATTAGAAATTAATTAACTTTCACCTTTACGGTGAACTATAAACTAGCCTCCACATTTTTCTCATTAGCGAATTTCAACAACATGATTAGCTGTACCATAAATCTATTACATGAGCATGTGAAAAAGAAAAAAAATGTGATTAGTGTCTCGTTTGTTGTTTTTGTTTATGATAATTATTTTTAAATGTTTAACTAATATGTAATAAATTTTGTTTCAGGTAAATCAAAATCGCTGTACCTATCAAAAACAATCCGTGAGTTTGTAATAAAATTAAATAGCAGGTATAAATATTGTTACCTATTGATTAAAATTATTCTTCTGCCCTACCGAATACCATAAAATTATTATGGTATTATATTTTAATTACTGAACAATATAAATATACTTCAAATAATATTATTATTTTTTTGTTTTATCTGCAACCATCTACCGGATGCTTGAAGAACTTTTCGTGTAAAAGCGCCATCTGTCATCAGAGTAGCAAAACAGAAAGCATCCGAGTTACTGAGAAAGGTGAAAGCAATGGTTGTTTATGTTTGCTTCAACAGATGGCGCTGAAAATTCATATCTCGTATTCCATTTTTGATAATATCAATTATTACTCTTAAATAAATAAGATAACTAAATACATTTTTCATAATTTGTAACAAATTCGTTTTAAAATTACCTATAACATAAATCATTTTAATAAAAGCCATTTTCCATAATATTCCATAATATTAGAAGCTCACCGGACAGCGCCACCTGTGGAAATAATGTCGCACCAAACAGTCACTTAGATAGCGAACTCTGTAACTTTGTTTTAGTTGTCATTTATTCCAACAGATGGCAGTTGTTACTGTGTAACTAGACTAGCTGTTCCTCGCAATTAAACATGCAATTTAAAAAAGTAACAAAACTTTAAAATGTTATAGCTGTAGATAGAGTAAACTGATTGTTACGGGTACTCACGATATGCAGTTTTTGCTAATATTTCAACCTAGATATAACAGATCGTGGTCCCGGCGGAACAGCGATGATAGTTCTTATGCACCAAAATTTTAATTAATTATTTGTGATTTACATAAACTAATCACTTTAACAGTTACGTATTTTTTATAAACTAAATTTAGTAGTGTTGGTTTGGTGCGATTGGTTTGTTGAAAATTTCTATAACTATACATATTACCGGACACCGGAAGGATTGAAATATTAACAGCTCTTTCTTGAACCGGTGGGTGGTGGTGCATGGCCGTTATTAATTGGTGAACAAATTTGTCTGATTAATTCCTTTAACGAACGAGAATCTAGCTAAGTGCTAATGCTAAATAGGCGTCGCCATTTAGGTACGCTCGACTTCGATCGTGCAACTCACTGGCGACGTATTAAAATTCTTCTTAGAGGGACCGGCGGCTTCGAGCCACACGAGATTGAGCAATAACAGGTCTGTGATGCCCTTAGATGTCCTGGGCCGCACGCGCGCTACACTGAAGGAATCAGCATGTTCTCCCTGGCCTAGAGGCCCGGGCAACCCGTTGAAACTCCTTCGTGCTGGGGATTGGGGTTTGCAATTATCCCCCATAAACGAGGAATTCCTAGTAAGCGCGAGTCATAAGCTCGCGTTGATTACGTCCCTGCCCTTTGTACACACCGCCCGTCGCTACTACCGATTGAATGATTTAGTGAGGTCTTCGGACCGACACGCGGTGGCTTCGCGGCCGTCGGCGTTGCTGGGAAGTTGACCAAACTTGATCATTTAGAGGAAGTAAAAGTCGTAACAAGGTTTCCGTAGGGGAACCTGCGGAAGGATCATTAACGTGTCTATGTTGTGCGTTTTGTACATTGTGCAAACGAACATACATATACAAAGACATAATATTAATGGTAATCCAAATCGGCGTTGTGCTCGCCGACGTTCGCGATGACATCGTACAGTCGTTACGCTTGGGATTGTGCCCTCCGTTCGACAAGGTCGTGTCTTTGCTTACGTCGCGCGTTCTCGCAGTCTAGGACGTAGACCGGTAGAAATCCGCGCCGCGAGTTCGGTTCGGCGGAATGTGCAGTGCGAGCGCAAGTCGATAGAGAAATGAATGTATTGAAATTTGAAGCCCAGTCGGTCTCGCGCGTGAGCGCTCGATCGATGGGTTGATGCGGTAATTTTTGGAATGGCGCTGGTGCGTTGATTCGCCGTGCGCGTGTTCCGAAAAGACATCTCCCCTTCGCTTTGCAATCGCACAGTGAAAACATTGCGAGGGGTGTATTTTGTATTTTTTTTTTTTTTTTTTTTTTTACAACCTTTGAAAGTTACTTACAGATGTATGTTGCGCATTTGCCAATGTATATTGTTGTGCAATAGCGCAACAAAACAATTACCCTGGACGGTGGATCACTTGGCTCGCGGGTCGATGAAGAACGCAGTTAACTGCGCGTCATAGTGTGAACTGCAGGACACATTTGAACATCGACATTTCGAACGCACATTGCGGTCCGTGGAGAAACATCCAGGACCACTCCTGTCTGAGGGCCGGCTGTATAAAAACAAATATCACACTGTTCGCGCGTTCACGCGTCGAACATGTGACCGTTCCGCGCGACGCCGATCTGTCTCGGTCGGTAGCCGCGTCGGTCCGTTTAAATATTATTGCATATATATGTGTATGCGTTATTTGTATAACGCATACACATATATATACGTCTTGTGTGGATTTGCGCGTGCGCTTCGTGTCGTTCGAAGCGCGCTCGGAGCCCCCAAGCGCTCCCTGCGACCCTTCGGTGTGCATGTAATTGAGTTTATACGCGCTAAGAGGGCTATCGTCGGTCGCTAACAAAAATGGGCGAGTCTCCGTTGCGCGTTAGACGCGTTTGTCGCGCGCGCGATCGCCGCGCTCGATGTGGACAGTAGGCGGACTCGACGTCCGAAGTGCGTTTCGACGCCGTCGTCGCCGCTGTGTGCCGTGTTTGTGCGCGTTTAGTTTCGGCGAGAGTCGAACTCTAAACGCGCGCGCACGCGCTCGCGCGGCGCACGTACGGCG
>DWNE01000336.1:0-31458 GCA_018249875.1 Cecropterus toxeus | reverse complement strand
GACAGTAGGTAATTATTTTAAGATTTTAATTTAAAGGTGGTAGAACCTGTTACGATTCAAATCTGAAAGCATCCCTATCATATCTATTACTGCCTAATAACTTTGTTTTCGGGGATAATGCATTTAATATGCTTACAATGCATTTTTTTCCCAATCCCAAGTAATACTCATCTAATTGAGGATTCATTCTAGATATTCTTGGATGGCTGTTATCACTTCTGTCTTCTGCCACGGCTGTCATCAAGTGCACAACATAGTATTTTGTTTCCTCTATATGAAAAAAAAACACTTGTATAGATATCTTTTCTTGCCTTTCCTATTGCACGACCCACGTGGTCGAGCGCTCACCGTACCTGATACAGTGGGTTTCACGTTCGATCCCCGATATTATATAAAGAAAATTAGTGTTGTGTGTTGGGTATTTGTGTATCCGTCTTTGTGTGTCCATGGCACCCACGATAGAAAAAAAAATGTTGCTTGAAACAAGCAATTAGAACTCTAATACTGTTTTAATTAATTAGTCATCCATCAGCCTTTTAAGGTTCACTGCTGGACATAGACCTCCCCTAAATGGCGCCACTCCAACCGGTTCTGTGCCTTCTGAATCCAACGGTTTCCCGCTATCTTCTTTAGGTCATCTCTCCACCTGGTCTTGGGGGGCGACCTGTGCTCCTTTTGCCTAGATGTGGTTGCCACTCGAGGACCTTTCTTCCCCATCGGTTATCGGTCCTTCGAGCGATGTGGCCAGCCTATTGCCACTTGTTTTGAGCCTGCTAGTTTTGAGAGCTATATCGGTAACCTTAGTTCGTCTACGGATTTCTTCGTTGCGAATCATGTCTCATAGCGAAATTCCAAGCATAGCCCTCTTCATAGCACGCTGAGCGACTGTTTTAACTAATTAGTAGTAGTAAATAATACCATTGCACACTAAAATGTGAGAGAGCGCTCAAAGATAATCGACAATTAATGTGTATTATTTTCCTTAGCGCAAGCGCTAACTTTCAACAGCGTTAACATGAACTCGTAGTTGGAATCATGAACTATTAGCAGAGGTTTTCAAACTATTGAAGTAGGCACGCGTAGATACTTCCATCAAAAGATAATGCCACTTATGCTCCGCTTATCCGCACCCCTCAAATGGTCTATGAAAACACGTAACCCCAACACCAAACAATGATTATAAACTTAGACGGGCATGAAATATCGCTTTCGGAGTAATTCCCACGGAGGGTTCCTATGTTCTGTTTGTAACGCAAAGTGTGATTGATGGCTTCTTATCTGTGGAGGTGCACATTGAACTCGTGAAAGGTTCACGGTTCCTCGAATGAGGCGTGTTTGGGGGTTGTATGGCATGTAGACTTTGCTACAATGTGAATAGCGAAGTCTTTAATATTGATGAATTTTGGAGTTATGAGCTACTCAAATCTTTTCGTTCACTCTGAATGAAGGTAAAAACGACATGTTGGTTTTTTTACTCAAATAAATAGTACAAATAATATGGAATTATAAGAGGATGTGTAGTCGAGGAGTTGGTTGTGTCAATCAATTGGTGCACATATTCTGTGTAACTTAGTCCAGGAAAGATAATGAATATGTAAGAATTTTAACAGTAGCTGTCAATGTGACTAATTTTTACAAAACAAGTAACATTGTTAAAAATATTAAAACAAAAACCCAAAAACATTGTCTTTTCAACAGTTTTAATTCATTGTTTTTAAACAGTAGATTTCATGTTTGTATAATAATACGGTTAATTTAACGTTTATTTATGACATATGTCACTTAGCAAATTGAAATGATTCTACAGATAGCGTAATATAGCTTACCATGAGTGATAAAAAGTGAGTTACTGATTTATCAGTAAAAATCAAGATAAAAGTAAAATAATGTAAAGATAAAAAGATAAATATCATTGAAATTATTTAGTTGCACTTTTCTTACAAAGCTATTTAAGAAAAACAGACGATGAATGCAAGCGATCTATTGTTAAATGTAATAGCAAATCACAGTTAAAAATAATTTCTTTATTGAAATATGCAAGAAAGTCCGAAGGAATTTCGCTCGTGAGTCACTTCAATGGGTGGTCTCATGAAACAGTTCGTAGGATAAGCAATAACATCTATCTATTCTTGTCTTATAGACTAGTGTACGATGTTTTTCGTGAATCATTTTTTCGTAATGTTCTTCTTCTATTACGTTTAATGTGTAATACCCATCACACGTCTATTTCTAGATTGAAATGTACGAATTTATGACCTCAAAGAATGATAAGTACATGACTCTCATCATAAACTACGTTTAAACGTAGATCTTATTTGGTGAACCGAATTTCTCTATAAAATATTATGAATGTGAAAAATATACACGATGAAATATTACATCTCTCCTTTAGAATGTCCTTTGAAATGGTTTAGTTGAAAACAACTACTTACTACTAAAGTATTTTTTTTTGATATTTCATTACAAATATCAAAATAACAGATGATAATGCATACCACCCGATATGGTGACTTGAGATAGATGGATTTCCGATAGATAGACTAATTTAAAATTCTAGACAAAGTTCATCTTCTAAGTATTTATAAAGATTTTCGCTGTATAGGTAAGGTAATGCTTAACTAGGACTGAACAAATCAGAACCCACTCCGTATTAACAAAAACAAACAAAGTACACTAATTGGATAACGGATAACCGACAGTTTAATCAAAACAATTACAAACAAAATAACTCCTTGTCATCAATCCAACGAAGATAGTCAAGATAGTAACAACAAATTGATAGAAATTGATTGAGCGTCTCCATTTACATCCAATTAGCCCTATTTGAGTAAACAGATCCCGACTAATCAATAACACAAAACATTCTATATTGTAACGCCAGAATCTATGAACAGTGACTCTTAATTTCGAACAAATAAAGTTCATGAGAGGAGACTACGAAGCAATCGTTTCAACAAAACAGAGAGACACAATCGACTCGACGAAATCGAAGCCGAAACTCAGATTGCTTCCCGCTCACTACATTAGCGATATGATATGGTATCGTAAGCTGTCAGCGGCCCTTACTATGAGTTTGAATGAATCGATAACCTCTGGAGTGACTAATGATGAATTGCGTCAACAGTGTAGAAAACAAGTGCCTTACTTTTTACCCGACTACGGCGAAGCAAAAGGAAAGTTACGATTTTGACCTGTATGTGTATATATGTGGGTATGGGATGTACATCTGTTCTCTAATAACTTTTAAACTAGTTCTCATAATTAGACAAATAAGGTATCGTTAGAAGCCTTTTCATTGTCCGCTGGTTATAGATTGCATGATGTTACGTTGACTACAGCGCTCTCTAGGGGACTTAAAGTGAAGAATTAAAAAAAAAAATTGTGTGTATTAAAAATGTGGGTATCAAATGAAAGAGCTTTCTTAGCACATTTCAAATATGTAAACATTATTAGCTAATGCTGACGGCTTTTGCAAGAATTAAAAAAAAAACACGCATCGAATGTAATAAACCAAACGTGAGTAGTAACAATTACAACATAGGGTAAGATAGTTGGGTTTTTGTTTTTGAGCTTGTTTATTTTCGTGTCGTTCACTTTTTGGGAAACTTTATACTTTATAATATTGTATATGACCTGTTATCTGCCTTCAAGTAGTAGACGAAATGTTATTTACAAAATACATATCTATATCCATACATACATATATACTTAATATATAAAAATATGGTGTGTGTCTGTATGTCCGTTTGTTCCTCCACTACGCAAGAATCGGACCAGTGGGGTCCTATTTATATGAAATTTTGCATGGATGTAGATTATTTACCTGGTCAACTTATAGGCTGCTTTTGATTTCTATATTCTGTACTATTTAAACAGTTCCTTTCATTTTATCGCAAATATCTTTTTATCTCTCTTTTAGTTTCAAGTTTTTTGATTAGTTACAAGTTTTTTCAATAAGTGTATCACTATTTGAATTTTTCAAATACGTGTTTCACTTTTTAATGTTTTTTGCATTCTATTAACCAGATCTTAAATGATTTATCTAAAAGCTTGAATGCATACGTTCTGCTATTCCCTCGTCCCTCATTCCTAGACTTAACCTGTATGAAATAAATTATACAATTTCTTTCAAAGTGCACTCTTTTTTCGAACTACGACTTCGATTTAATCAAAAACAATAATTAAAGGTAAGAATGGGTAAAGAGATGAAATGGTTTGATCAAATTAAATTGCTGACATTATTAATATGACAAAATTTTAATCTATCGGTCCGTGGAATGTAAACAGATAGTAGCGGTCCTAACGTGACTTATCTCTCTCGCTAACATCCCTCATCCTCGTCGATTCGTTTCGCCTCACTGCGCTGTGATGGATGACTCCCATACAGTAAGTACATAGTTTTATGTGTAGCTGCTGTGGTACGATATACGTAGTACGCGTGGAGATATCTGTTTAAGTGAAATACAAGGTGAATTGAATATAAACAATGTTGAGTGGAAAGAATGAAAGTAAAAAGGAATAGTTGAAATGTTAATATTAAAGGTGGTAGACCTCTTTGACGAGCAGTGATAGCCTAATGGTTGAAACTCAGCCTCTCAATCAAGGGTCCGAGGTTCGAATCCCAGGCACACACCAACTCTGGAAACACCACCGTCACACCTATTTCTGCCTCATAAAACAATGTTATGTGCTGTGTTCTGGTCTGAAGGGTGTGGTAAGGGAGACAGATTTATTCGAGGCATTCCAACTTAGTCCTTAAGGGCAGCAGCGCCTCTGTGATAACCTAAGTTAAGACTCCGATCTTATCTGAGGTTGCTTACAGATGACCATGGACGGCATTGGCCACTTACCATCAGGTGGACTGCTTGCTCATTTGCTACAGTAACGCTTGACACTACTGTTATTAAGAAAAATATTTGTGAGGCGATGATCCTTCCGGAGTCAAATCACGAAGGATTCTACCACCATTAAAACACGGCACTAATATCAAACCATGAAACTTAAACAAAGACTTATCTAGAGTATGGCCATGTATTATATGAAAAGTACATCGTATACACGCGAAATACGAACTCGGATCGAGTTTTACTCGGCAGCGGAAAGTTTTGTTTTGTACCGGATTGCCAATTTCAAGCGACGTCGATCGCTGACAAGTGCACAGTGCAATATTGTGAGATGGATGAATGTTGCACAACACGTAATTATGTTTTGTAATATCAAGGTACTTCGACAGGGGTTTTATCTGTCTTTAAGCGTATGCATATGTATATTTATATCCCACCAAAAACATTCTGTAAAAAAACTAATCAAGTCTCGATGGAGCTGCTTGTTTATCTCTAAAAAGGTATGAAATCTAGACAAAGTCGTGCCAATTTTAAGGTTTCTTACTGCGGTTTCTTTATTATTATATATGTTATGTGACTTGACTGTTGTACCCATTAAGATATAAAGAATGTTGAGTCTTAAGTCTTATCCAGTATATGTTGAGACTCAATACGCGGACAATAGTGGGTACAAGTCAACGGCCAAAAAATGTGAAATTTTGCTTTCGCTTAACTTCGAAACTAAATGATCTACAGACTTAAAATTATAGATTTTATGGATGTGATTATAGCTTACTGGATGACGAAAATATCTGCGTTCTAGTCTTATCCAGAGGTTCTCAAATATGGGCCTGAAAATGCGGCGAAGGGGTTCCAGTAAAGGATGGTACGGCAGTGTATGCTTCGCGCTCGACTTGGTGGGGGCACTACCGTGCCCCCAGATAATGTTGTGTGGTGTCGGTTTTGGGTAGTTATACTTTGTCTTGACCTGTTAATGTTGGAAGTGACTAAGCGACAAAAACAAATCCGACTGCTTAAAAATATTTAGTTAATAAGGGAAGAACAAGTAGTACACTACGGACATGTATTAAACGAAAATTAATCATAATTACAGAACATTTAATGTGTGTGTAAACATAACACCATATTGTATAATCATGCAAAACTATAAAGTGTAGTTTATTGAAATTATCCTTGTTGTCTCGTCCAAAGATGACGATATGAACACAATTCTTCACTCTAAAACCAATTTGCCAGGTAGTACAACCAATGTAGTTCGACCGGTACCATATCCACGCCTTTTTCTAGCGTGAAGCTGTGCTTTCGGTGTTTGGAAGGTGTCGTTGCCGCCTGACTTATATAAGAGGTCGTCTATGATTATGTTCATTCTATTATAAGGTGAAATGAGGAGCGTTGCAGTAGACTTTACAACCGACATCACACATAAGGTGGGTGGAATATCATTACTAAAATAACGCTTTCTACACTCATAGCCCCTCACTAGGATTTTACCTATGTCGTGGGTACCATGAACACACACAAAGACGAATATAAAAAGATCTAGACCCAGAACATAAATTTAAATTCATTATACAGTTGTCTATTTGGCTGGGAATAGAACCCGAAACCCACTGCGTTTCAGACCGGTATGTTTGTATGACCGTAACTTTACTTAAGTGTGCATGAGCACAGTGGATTGTATTCTTTGTAATAGCCTTATACAAATTTTTACTTCTATATATATTTTATCTTATTTGTTTAAAGAAAAAATCCATGAACCACGATAGGCCCACTGATATAAATTCAACAGCTATAATGCCTTCAAAGCTCTCATCTCTTAGCTACTCGGTTATAATTATAACCTCTCAAAGTAAGTTATGATTCAAATTTAAACTGCAGGCAATATGGACCAGGCTTCCAAAATGAAAATTATAACAGTATTTTCACTGAGAAGCTTAAAAAAATTAAAACTAATTCAATGCGCTATATTCGCCGGACATTAACCTAATGGCTTCAGTGAAAGAAAATAAAAATATGATATGCCTCCGAAAAGCCTCTCCGACCTACTTTTAGAGTACCTGGTAAAGAGATGAATTTGATATTCAGTTAAAACATTCAGATGCAAATAGGACAACATTGACGCTTCATTTGCGCTTTATAACTTTATTTACTGAGTCTTTTATGAACATAGACATTCTGGAATTGTCATTGTCTTGCTTTGAGTTTATTCTTTGTTTCTAAAACATGATCTGCGCTAGTGGAATTATAAAAAAGCAGTAAAAATAAAAGCATCATTTCTATTTCACTGAAAACTATACTACAGGGATTTCGTTAGTAAAGCCTTTGTGTTGACTATCCGGTTTTAAATATGACTTTCGTTTTTTGTACTAACATTTTTTATGTGAAAAAAAGTCAAAAAAGTATTATTAATTCAATTTTTGACTTTATTACTACTAATTGTTCTTCTTACTGGAAACAATAGCCGTAAACGAACGTTGAACTAGTGTGGTTTGCAAACCAAATTTTATCTAGGTGGTTTCAAAAAGTGGTAGAACAAATATGGTTCAATCGCGTTCCTATTTCTACGTTGTAGCTGTTCTTGTGTTTCGGTGGAAGTGTGTGGTTGCCGGTTCTCAAATGAGGCATCTCAGGCTTCGGGATTAGCTACGCATCTCTAATTGACTTTAGTTGGAACTCCTGTTCTATATGAAACCGCTTATACATGTCCATGGGCGGCAGTAACCACCTTTCAGGTGGACTGCATGCTTGTTACTAAAATCCTTACGAAAATCTAGTTTATCATTACAAAACCAATACCACATCTTTATAATACCTATCTACTTACTTATCACTTAAGATAACTTGGTCTAATTTAAGACCTATCAAACATACTTCTAACGAACTATCTTTTATTATCTTGAGGCTTGTCCAAACTTGGCCAGACACGACGCGGCTAAGCGTGAATCCCACTTTAAGTTGTTAATTAAACATTGTGATTGATCGTTGCGATGCAGTCTTGGACATGCTTCTAAATGAAAATATAAACTGCTTCCCGTTTAAGATACCATCTCCTACACGTTAAGTAATTTTGAATGTCTTTAAGGAATATAGGCTATTGAATTATTTCGTATTTGAATTAAAAATTATATACATTTATGGAATATGTTTTTTTAATCATGTTGTCATGTTTACGTACCATATCATCCGATATTTTGTGGGTACTTAAAGTATGTAATATAAGAATTTTGTTGTTTTGTTTACCAAATGTGAAAAATATGTCATATATATGTTATAGATTCAACAATACCTTGCAAAGCAGATTAATTATTAAGTCAAACTAATAAAAAAATACATACAGTCGAACGTATAACCACCTCCTTTTCGAAGTCGGTTAAAATACATTGTAATATGGTACTCAAAAAATCTCCATTGGTAAGTAAGGTTTTTCTATAGTCATAAATTCGAGCTAGATTTGTTTTTGTCATGTGCCGCCACTCACATAAGGTAAAGCCATACACACAGAAGTGACCTAGAACATACATCTCAAATTACCACTCAGATGTTTGTTTGACTGGAAGTCAAACCTGGTCAAATCTATCTATCAAACCCACTGTATGACAGATTCTCATAGCGATTGCGATGTAATGATATCGCAAAATATATGACAGCTTCTATGGTCATATATTATGTATATTATAGCATACAACTGAATTTCCATAACAGACGCGACTTCGATGAGCGAATAAATAACGTTGAATCTCCAAGTAAATGAGCTTATTCCGATTGGAATGAAAGAGCGAGATGGAAAGTACTAGCTGGATGAAATGGAATGCAAAAGATCACGGAAGGCATTTCCAAGAGCACTCCGGTGGAAAGAAAAGTGTGTCGAGAGCAGTGGAGCAACGCAAGGGGATCTGAAGGATGCATACGAGTATGAAGACATGTGTTTATTCCGTAAGGAATTTAGACGTCTTTTCAGTGACTATTCTAGAGAAGGATGACTGGATGTGAATTTACTTTTCATAAATTTTGAAATACATTTTGCTGATATTTTAAAGTAAAATGGTATCGTTAAACTAAATATGTGTATTTAATATATTTATTGAAAAACGTACTATGATATATTTATTATCTCATACTAAATTTCAGATACGTAAGTAAATTGATAAAAGCCTGATCTATGTCTCGAAATATTTAACAAATAGTGGGCATATTCATGTCAGCTTTGAAGTTTTCGAGACAGGACGCTCCGGCACACCTACTTCTAGTGTTAATCGGTTTTGTGTTTCGGTGAAAGAGTTTTGATACCGGCTTACTTATTTTGACTTCGCCACCTTAGATCTTAGTAGCATTGTGTCTGTTCTCGGATTCATGTAAAACAGCTCTTTTAAATGAATGTTGGTACAGAGTATTTTCATGGGCTATAGTCACGACTTATCAGGTGAGCTGCATGGTCGTTCGACTTCAGAGTTAAAAAAAATACGAGACCAATTTAGATATGTTGGTGTCCTTACGGCTGAGTTAGAATGTCCCGTATGAATATCAATAAAATACGTTTAACTAGTAACATCGTTAGAACATCACAACAAAACATCCGACTGCTTAATTTTTTTTTATAATTACATATATTTAATTTAACGCTTATATGAGTTTCTGTCAAAATAGTCAGGTTAAAGTATTATAATATATATATTTTAAGATAGGTCTACTCACTAGTTTTCATTTGATACCCATATTGTCGTAATAGTAAAAAAAACATCCCTCCCCCTTTGCTCTTTTTCCAGGCGCCATATAAAAAAATATAGCCTATGTCACTATGGAAACTGAGACGATTCTAATGATATGTCATACGCCATAATCCGTCAAGCCGTTTGGGCTGTAACGCGTGCCAAAGAAATGGACATATATACAAACAAACATACATACATACATACGCTCGAACAACATTACCCTCCCTCTGACGCAGTCGGGTAAAAATAATATAATATTATATTCTACTACTCCACTCAAAGACCTATTCATAATTCTTAATTAATATAGTCACACAGTCATAATTAATATCTAATTACGTATTACTTTAATTAGTAGGTGATAGTTTAACCAGAAAATTGTAACTTACAAGCACCTGTTAATTCCCGAAGTAATTTTAATGAGCACTTCGGTTTCAAGTACGTGTCAATTTTCCTCAATTTAAAATTGCCTATAATTATTTTAGTAGTTTGAAATAATTTCACTCTGTGGCACACCTTATAATTAGGGTTGTTTAATATATACTGTTATATTTTGTTCACAAATGATGGGTTTTATTCAAGATTGCTACACTATTTAAGTATATCAATTTGGGGTTCGTTTAATTAAATTCGTGTATTTCTTAGTGTTTTATTGGAATTATTTGATATACGACTATATGGATACAAAATATAATGAGAGGTATAGGCGTGGAAGTGATTTCGCTGAAGTCATGTTAATGTTTTATAATATAACTGGCGCATGTCTGTAACTCGCTCACTATAATTTAAACATTTAACCCCTTAGGGGTAGGATACCCAAAATTCCTTATTCTAAAAATTCTTATCATAGGATTAAACTATTGTTTAAATTTCACAGTTATGGTTAAATAAGGCGCGGTGATGTTTTGTCATAAGTTATTATACTTTTATGACCAGTTTATAATTATATATTTTAATAATGTCTACAAAAATACGTTTCCTTTATAATTTGCTTCGGGCATAGTCGACGCTGACATAAGTCATCGCTGCGACGTTAATCAATGCCATTAACGTAATTAAAACCAATAATTGACTTTGATCGTATTTGTACGTTTTCCATATATCGTTATTTCTCGACCTACATTAGGTGGTTGTTAGAATAGCAGAGTTAGATAGAGTTATTAATAAATGAATAATAGAGTTTCATGTGGGAGGTTTCAAAAGCAGTTTACAAAGACGATTCGACGATGCTACTAACGGGTTCGTACACGGATTTACGCTGATGCAGGGATGTTGAGGACGGTTCAGGCCTCTCTTAGTTGTTGGAGAGATCTGATCCCAACAATGGGACTTACGAGTAAAAGCCTGAAAGCCATTTGATAAATAATGTTGTTTGTTTCATTTATTTGATGTTGTTGCTTATTTCTACTCTGTTCGTATGACCATAGATTATAAAGTCTATATTTTCACGTCGAAGCACTAGTCACTATGTAGCGGATGTTGTTCTGGGGCGCTGACTTCGATTTCCGCTTCCCGGAAACAGTGAAAAACACTCGCAACGAATTCAGTTTTAAATTCAAATGCAGAACGATGTCGGCTTTTGGAACTACCAATGTGCTAGTATGAAGTTTTAGCTTAACTGAAGAATTCTAAAAATATACGTAAATAAGTTTGATGGCCCGCGTGGCGTAGCGGTCACCATGGCGGTCTGCTATGCAGTGGGTTCTGGGTTCGATCCCCGATCAGACAGACATCTGAATGAAGACTTTAGATTTCTGTTGTGGGTTTAGGTGTTTGTGAATTCTTCTTTTGTATATCCATGGCACCCACGAAACAGGAAAAAATCCTAGTGTGGGGCTATGAGTGTAGAACGCGTTATTAAACGAGTAGGCTGCTAAATTGGGACGTTTATGAGTTTTCTCATTTCCTAACCATATTGCAGTATTTTTTTTTGTTCAAGCAACGGCATCTCACAGCTGCCATGCTTATTTTTTTAACGTCATCTATCCAATTAAACTAGAAAGCTAATGACATTTCAATTCAAGGTATTCGTTTAATGGAAACGTTTGGGAGATGAAATAAAGGATAAAGAAGAGAAATGTACTCGTAATATGCAGTGGAGTAAAAGTAAAAAATAATCTACATGTGTATTACTGTAGACTAATTACTTACGATCCCTTTCTGTGAATACTGCGAAGAGTCTGAGATTTGCTTTAGATAATGTTTACACAGAAGAAGTAAAAGAAAGTTGTTATGTATATTAATAATAGTGTTACAAATACGTTAAATTCAATAAAATAAAACATTGACTGTCTACATTACTTATAATGTACAACTCGCAACATGTCATGGCAAAGTCAGAAGTCGGCATAAAAACAAACATTTTGGAAAAAACACAGGACATCATAGAATATCGGATTAAATGTTTTATCAAAATTCCCGTTAGCTACATACTCATATGCGAATACTTTTATCTTACTTCTTACTAATATTATAAAAGCAAACATTTTTGAGGGTGTTTGTGTGCTTGTAACTCTTTCACACAATAACTATTGAATTAGTTTCGCTGAAATTTGGTACGCAATTAGTTAATTAATACTAGTTAATAAACGTGGCAAGCGAAGCCGCGAGTATAAGCTAGTATCTTATATATTTTATTTCATAGTTCTACATTTAACTATGAACTTTAAAATCTATAGTAAAGAAGTAAACGCTGTTTTTTTAAAGCCAGTAGGGTTGATTGAAGCTATATATAAAAAAATAATCATTATAAACCGTAAATAATCATTTTAGGTTTATTTTTAAATCTTGTTTTGCAGTGATTGTAAGGCAACTTAATGTAAGAAATTGTTCGTTATGCTTCATAGTTACATAGATTACAAATTCCATACGCTCGTGTTAAGGTTTTCGTTACTATGTAGCGGATGTTGTTTCTATTTCCGTTGCAGAAACGTTGGCGGAAAACTCGCGTCGATTTCAGTTTCAAATTCAAATACAGAACGATGTTTTTCACTGTAAACAGTTGAAAGCTTGGTTATGATGCTACGGATTTTAATGTGTTGCGTTACCTAAAGTTTAATCAATTAGAAGTTAATAAAATATTTTTACCTTTTAAGCATTTATGGGGTTCCGCAACGATAGAGTTAAAACGGATATAAATTACTAAACCACAGCTGTCCGTCTGTCTGTCTGTCATAGAGCTACATGCATTTAAATCTAATAAAAACGCTTATTACACTCATAGCCCAACACTAGAATATCTCCTGTGTTGTGGGTACCATAGACAAAGTCTAAACACACCATTCAGATGTCTGTCTGGCTTGGGATCAAACTCGGAACCCACAGAATCTCAGACCGTTATGGTGACAACCTCGGCACGTCATCGTGTAATAAATAGTCATGTGAGTTCTTTGCAGAATTTTTTAAATTAAAAAAATTCTAAAAATACAAACAAAAACAGTTCATTACTATTAAATCGTAACAGAAAGACATTTAGTCAGGAACTCTCTGTGTTCGACTCGCACTTTAAATTTTATATAAAATATATTGTTTTATTTAAAATGCAATTTAATATTAATTCAAATAAAACATTCCTTTCTTTGAAGTATAATTTATAAATTTCGTTGTATATCGTACGTTAATGGGACTAAAATAAAAATTATAACTTTTAGCCCCTTAAGGGCGAAATATCCAAAAATCCATTTTTAGTGGATGTTTACCTCATAAAAGGATAATAGGTTCCATTATCCTCCTTTCATGGTTCTAGCTGGTTAGGCGATGAATTTTTAGAAGTGGATACCCTTTCGGTTTGATACACAAGTACAATTATAGATGTTGACACATTAACTACTATAAATTCTATATAACTAACTACTAGTAATAAACTTTTCATATCCAGCTTGAAGTATCAAAGTTGATTTGAAATACTCGTATTAGTTCTAAGTCTTGTTTCAAAAGTTACTCCCGTGAGAGCTCCGAGCTTAGTCAAGCGCTTTAACACCCTTTACATATTATTGCCAGGACGTGAATTGTACATCGGAGAGGAACTTTATAAAGTGCATCGAAGTGAACGAAAGGTTACGCACGGTTTAGTTTAAAAATGTTTATGTTTATTACTATTCTCTATCGATGTTAGTATAAAATAGAAATATGTTAAATAGGAAGTTGGGGAAAAATTTAAAGCAAGCTTAAAATGGTTCAGATTTAAAAAAATATCAAAAAATATAACTTAATGTTTTTATAGCGTACCTATATATGTGTGTATGTTTGTATGTCCATTTCTTTGGCACGCGCTACAGCAAAAACGGCTTGACAGATTGTGATGAGTAACGTATCATTAGAATCGTCTCAGTTTTCCAGGTGGTAAAACCAATGTAGTTCGACCGGGGAAGTACCACCGCCACACCTATTTCTAGCGTGAAGCAGTTCTTGCGTTTCGGTGGAAGGGTGGCTCAATTTTACATGAGGCGACCATCTCAGTCCTCGGGAGTAGCAACGTATCTGTCGTCGACTTCATATAGAATCCCTGTTCTATGTGAGGTTGTAACAAATGTCCATGGGCGGCAGTAACCACTTACCGTCAGATGGGCTGCTTGCTCGCTTGCTACTTCATATTTATAAAAAAATATGGGTATCAAATGAAAGCTAGTAAATAGACCAATATATATGTATATATACTTACATTACAATTTTGACAAAAACTAAAAAAAAAATCATTAAATTAAATATATATCGTTATGAACAAAAATTTCGTGTGAAGCAGATGGGTTTTTAGTTGTTTTTAACGGTTTTACTATTATAGTTTGCCTGTTTTGATTACCTGCGATTCGATTCGTATGGTTTTACTTCGATATTACCCAAAAAAACATAATATCTACGTACAATCGGCGCCAGGTAGGGGAGCCTAGTAAAATAGTTACGGAAAAGATTTCCACGCGCTATTCATATAGTATAAAAGATCTCGTTATAAAGGAACGCCGCTAGATATGCCGGGAACGTGCGAACTGTTTGTGTCGTATGTGTGTCGAGTATGTAAGAATTGTGGATCAGTTCGTAATCATATTTTCAACTTGTTTATACACTGTACGTGCAATGTCAAATGTATTTGAATGTTATTATATGTTATGCGATGTTACATTGGATAGGATGTCCTTTATTATTGTATTTAGACAACCCGCGTGGCGGAGCGGTCACCATACCGTTCTGACACGTAGTGGTTTCAGGGTTTGGTTTCCGGCCATATAGACATCTGAGTGATGAATTTTGATTTCTGTTCTGGGTCTGTCTTGTATGTGTTAATGGCACCCATGACATAGCAGAAAATCCTAATTTGGGGCTATGAGTGTAGAAAGCTATTACTTTCAGGCATGTAGAATGAACTTTCAGGCATGTAGGCTCTTTCTTCACCGTTAAAACAAGTTCTAAATTATTGATGTGAAACATCTGTAGGCGCAGCTAAACCTGATTGTTGGCTAGTGATTGTTGTTTCTATGTATTTAAGCGCCGTATGTTACACATTTTCGAAAGTATTATGTATCGAACGGAACTTAGCGGGGCGCGGTGTTGGTTCGATTTAGTGCAGGGTGTAGATGGCCTTAATTTCATTTTGCTATATATTTACATCCTGTCGAAATATTGTATGCATATTACTTGTATGAACACGATGTTTACATCTACCGGGCGTTCGTGAATACGTTAAAAGTTATATTAAGTCACAGGTACCTAATAATATCTCAGAGCAAGAGCGCAAGAAGTCAAATTCAAACCACTATTACGCTAAATGCAATCATACAAAACCTACAATAACATTCACAGAAACCCACATTCCTAGTTTAAAGCCGCGCGATTCTTTCGTATGTGTGTCAAGTATTCACACGTAACTAACTTATGGATCATTACCACGTAGGATTTTCCCCTATTACTCTTATATGATGCGATTATCTCAGTCCTCGGGAGTAGCAACGCATCTGTGGACAACTTCATATAGAACCCCTATTCCTGTGACTCCTGGAAATAGAGGAAAAGGGGGGGGGGGCGATTTTTTTACCATTACGACAATATGGGTATCAAATGAAAGCTAGTAAATAGACCAATATACATACACTTATTTTACTGTTTTGACAAAAACTAAAAAAAAACGTTAAATTAAACACATAGTCAGAGCGCAAGAGGAGTATATATAGAGCGATATATAGATAGAGTTAAACATATATAAAACACAAGAAGTCAAATTCAAACCACTATTAAGCTAAATACAATCAAAAAACCAACAATAACATTCACAGAAACCCACATTCCTAGTTTAAAGCGCGTTAACGCCTACACGCCGGAACGCGACTCTTTCGTATGTGTGTCAAGTATTCACACGTAACTAACTTAGGGATCATTTCTACGTAGGATTTTCCCCTATTATTTTTTATTCAGGATTTGCTTTTTATTTTTTCGCGTTTTATTCTACTTTTGAGATTTAGGTTGTCTTTTGTGATTAAAGTAGTGTGCGTGGAGTCAACGTAATGGTATGTGTTCACTGCTGCCATATGAAACGCTGTATAGAACAGGAAAGATAATTGGAAGACAAGTTGATTATAGATAATGTTCAATATTTATGACTGGCCGAAATATTGAATTAAATAAAATAGTAAAATTCTAAAATATTGACGTTCTGTCACTACACTTTGTCATATAGTCAAATTCATTACTCGGTATTCGTCACGTACGGCTAATAATTATTATTTTAGGTCACGGGGCCTTGAAGTGGAAGTGCAATAGGCTGACCGGTCGCCAAGCCCTCTGCGCGCAAGAGACACACTTTTATATGAGGCGACCATCTCAGTCCTCGGGAGTAGCAACGCATCTGTGATCGACTTCATATAGAACCCCTGTTCTATATGAAGTTGCTTACAGATGTTCATGGGCGGCAGTAACCACTTACCATCAGGTGGGCTGCATGCTCGTTTGCTACTTCTAAAAAAATGTATTTATATATTTTACACCTGTATCTATTGCCACTAGGACGCAAGAATTCAAATTAGATTTCGGACTACCAGCGACCTAAAATTCGTACAGATAACGCTACTCCTCAGGACTAAGTCAGTCGTCATCTGCTCCATCGAAATGTACTACCTGTTTGACGAAGTAACAGTTATAAAGGTGGTACCTTTTCAGTAATATTGTGCCACTTCTACCTCTTTCAAACTACCACGTCGTGTTTGAGTTCAAAACTTAGCTAGAGTTTTATTATAAGCTTTACTATAAACCGTTAGCAACTTTCTGTTTGGGATTCTTATTCAAATACCTTTAACCTTTAGAAATTGATGTCGTAATCTTCTTCTTAATTCTTTTTTGCTTTTGTTTGGATCAATTAAGATTTTTTCTTTTTGTTGACAATTAAAATTCTTAAACGGAGCACTTACAGAATAGTTCATTTATTGCAACATCTACTATTTAAGATAGGGTGATATTAATATAACTTATATAATAAAAGCGACTTTCTAGTGTGATTTACTCACGCGGTAACTGGTTTACTCGTAACACCTACGGTAAATGTGCCATGTGGGTCACGCTCTTCAATCCTAAGCCCGAGGGGAGGCCTTACCCTAGTATTGAAATAAAGATTTCTTTTTCATAAGTTTTACGCAGTGACTTGATTCAGGTCGTACTTTTTTATTTGATTAAAGTAGCAAAAGGGCCTGCAGTCCAACTGATGGTTAGTGTTTACTGCCGCCCATGGACATCTGTGAGCAACTTCATAAAGAACAGGGTTTCCTAACTTAAGTCAATCTGATGGTCGTCTTATATGAAAGAAAGCCGGAAACCACACCCTTCCACCGTAAGGCAAGAATTGCTTCACGTTAGGAATAGGTGTTGCGGTGGTACCTCCCTGGTCCTACGGTTCGTGGTTGGTGGTATGGTTCTACCACCTCCAAAATGTACTAACTAACTACGTACATTATAGCTTATTTGCCCCCATCCTCGGTAAATGTAATTTACTTATCAATAAAATCGATTAAGCGAATCGATCACGGAAGTAATCGAAGTGGATTGATGTGGGAACGGCTTGTTGACGGTTGTTCTAAGATCGAGTACTAATCGACTTTAATTAACCGCGGAATGATATTTTATATTTCTTTTCATCAAGTAGTTGATCTCTCTCTCTTTCTCTAGTCAGTTCGTCAGTGCTGAGGATCTTGATTTCCTTGCTGGGTGATCTCTTTACTTTTGTTGCGGGTCAGTGTCCTAGTGAATTGCCGCCAAAGTAGTTGATAGTTTACGAGTATTTCAAGGTGGTAAATCAAGTAGGGTTCGACCAGTGGTAATTTTATTTCTAGCGTGAAGTAGTCCTTCATTTCGGTGGAAGGGTAAGGTTGTCGGTTCATTATTTTACCTATATAAACAATCGTCTTAGTCTTCGGGAGTAGTTACATACCTCTGATGTACTGGTATAATCCCTGTTCTAAAAGCAGTTGTTTACAGATGTCCATTTTAGACAGAATCTCTGTTCTATAAGGAGTTGTTTACAGATGTCCATAGACGGCAGTGACCACATGCCATCAAGTGCATTACATGCTGGTTTGCTATTTAGTATTGTATAAAAAAATACCATCAACAGTATTAGACCTTTTTTTTGCATCGGGGGGGAACCTTCAAAAGGTACCCGACGCTGTGGGAGCAACACCGAGTTATGTGGGATTTTTACCGGACCAAAAACTCCCCCGGTGGTATTCGTCAGCGCTGTGTGGAGGACTCCGGGATCTCTAATGGAACACAAACGAAGTCCTTCGAGCGCGATGCCCCTTTCCGGCCCTTTCCCGACGAGCATTTACCCTCTACAACAGTTTTAGACCTAGCGTTATCAGTAGTATATAGACCCAATGTTAGTGCACTAATAGGCAGACATTTTATTTATTTATTATAAGGTTATACCAACAAAGTGAAACTTGAACAATATCTGGACATATAAATAATTAATTTGACTCAATAAACGTCCACTACACTAAAGTAGGACTTAAAATCAAATTAAACTCAGAGAGGTAAATTTTTCCGGTTAATTACATTCCCGTTTGCTCCTGAACAATAAAATATACTCATGGTACTTATAAGAATCGAGGAATAGTACTCCCGCTGAGATAAAGAGATTAGCCAGGAAATTGAATCGTGCTTTATATCCCTTCCATTTCAGACAGACTTAAAAAAAGCTTTTTAGTCGTATTGCACTGGAATTTGAGAAGAAATTAAATTTATGTTGCTCTTTTGTTGTTCAATGGAAATGTCTTTGTAGATTTGCAAGGAATGGTACAGGTTCTATATTAAAGATCGTGTCTTTAATATTCATGATTTTTATTTGGTTAAAGCTTTTAAGCGTGTTTTGAATTTGAACCTTTTCGTAATTTGACTATGGCACCGTTGCCAAACGACAGTCGGAGTTGTATTCTGGCGTAAAGGGTGTGGTAAGGGTTATTTATCCGAGGCGTTCCAATTTAGTCTTCCGAGGTAGCAATGGACGTGCAATTGGCCTCAGGTTGGACTGCGGTGACGGAGAGAAACCGTTGACAAGCACTAGTGGTAGATTAATCTATCTGACCTACGTCTTTGTTTTCTTCCTTTTAAGGTTCCATATTACGACACACTGTGTTCTTACGCATCAAACTTTCCATTTTATGTGATATGTATAAAAACCTCTTTATGAATTCATAGCCCAATCTAGTATTTTCTACTATGTTGTAGGTGCCATGGACATACAAAGACGAACACACAAACACAGACACTTAGTCCTAGAACATAATTTGAATGCAACGTTCATATGTGTTTCGCCGGGGATTGAAGCCGTAACTCACTGCGTCACTGGTATGACTTCCACTCCGCCACACGGCTCCTCAAAATGCATACATATCTATTTATATTTGGCGATTATATTTTCTACTTAAATTCCACAGTACACCAGAACATTAAACTCAGCATGAATCTTATGGAATAAATAAAAGGTGTAGCAGTTTATTTCCTTTTAGCTTCATTTAACTAAGTTTCAACGTAATGAACTTTACACTCCGCACTCAGCCTCGGGCTCAGATCGCGCTCAGTTTTTCAAACTGTACTCTTGCATGTTTTATATTTTACTACGAGTATACTCGTTTGATTTCTCATAACAAAAGTATTATGGAACAGTAGAGCTTCGCACGGGATGTCCAATTATTCTTCTGGCTTCGTTATTATTTTATGGTTGTGTGGCTTTTAGTACATTAGGTGTTTATTCATTGCTTTAACTAGCTTTTTCTGCGCCGCAAGCTTTGTTAGTGTTTTTAACGGTGAAGAGTAATATATATGTGATATATACATATGTAAATGACTATGCATATCAGTAGTTTTTGGGTGAAAGACTAGCAAACATACATCCATTCTCATAAACAATTGCCTTTTGGAAGTGAAACTTCTTTAAAATATTTGTTTTCAAACACGATGAAATGAAAATGCGTTACAGAAGCAGTTGTCGGCATTTCAACAAGCTGCTCTATATTTCTGTCTGTTGTGTTGTTTATCTGCTTTTAAATTTAAGAAGTATATGGCATTTCAAGGAGATTTTTTGATAGGAATTTTGTGATATGACCGCAATAATATCATGGAGTTTGCGTTATTGAATTTGATTTAATGTTATTATTTTGTTTATATATTAAACCCTAAGTGCGGTGTCGATCTTAAGCACCACTCCTTTGGTTTCGTCGGTGTCATAGACGGCTACTAAGGTACGAAATCCAGGAGAAATGCTGCGGACCTCAATACGCTATAAGTATTAAATATATTTTATCTAATAATTTCCTGCCAAATCGTAATAAGTTTAATAATACTGACGTTAAGTGGAAAATGGCCATTAGGAAAAGTTTGAGACGGAAAAATGAGTCGATTTCTGCCGATTTTTATTTTTTCCCCGAAAGATTATTATGAGTTTTAGCAAGATTAATTTTAATAAGGATTAAGGAAAATGCGAGTTTGGGGCTTTTATACAGACTAATAAGGAGGATGGCAAGTTTAGAATTATTGGAAGCGTTTGAAAACACTTTTAAGACTTTTAATGAGATAGGACGATAACATTTGATATCCAATTCACTTATTAATGAGAAAAAGTTATTCAACATTTTTTTATTTTATTTGTGAAGAAGTTTAGTGAAATAAATTTGGTCGAGCTTTAGTAAAATAATTATGCCCGAGTTTCAACCACTGGGTGAATCTCACTAAAATTATAAATGCAAAAGATTGTGATGATGTATGTGTGTTTGTTTTTCTTTAACGTGTAAAGTGCTGGTCGAATTTGAATGAAATTTGGCGCTCAGAGTTTATGACCTAGATTAATACATGATGTCTCAATTATTGTGGTAAACGTCATCGAAGAAAGCCGAGCTGTGGGAATAACTTACAGGTATTATAATTTTTTACGATAACTGTACAATGAAGTGATTAAAATGTGCAAAAAATTTGAAATGAAATATTACCATGATATTGCATATTTCTTCGAAATTCGCTGAACATACGATGTACTCTTATAAGTAAACAAACATTTTGTACAATTATAATTCATGAATATAAATTTGTAAACCCTATGAAGATACCTAATCAGAGGAAAAATAGAGAAAATTAATACTCGATTAAAAAACCACGAATAAAATACAAGGAGTTAGAAAGTCGTCTTATTTAGATATCAATTTCAACATAGGAGCGGGAGCGATGACGCGACAATACTCAAGAGGAATTCGACAAGCGCTCTAATAGATGAACGGCTTTGGGGCGGAATCGCTGTCGTATTATCCTCGACAAGGCTACTGTGAAATCGAAACCAATAAAATGCTGGTACAAGTAAAACGTTTCCCGTGTAGCCGGTCGGGAGTGACAGTACTATTTGACGAGGGTTGTCATAAGTCTTCCCTCCTGATGTGTGTTTCACAGCGTTGAAATAATCTTGGTTCGCTCTTGAACGAACTTTCGGGTCTAGTTCACGTAACTTTGGAAAATGTGTTTGACGTTCTATCGCCTAAGAATAGCTTGCGGTGAGATGTTAATAAGCGTTGTTTAAACTAGTGATATGTTCAAGGTACATTATTTTGTAAGTAATACAAAGCAGGTACTAGAGTGTAGTTAGCTGAAGGGCCAGAAAACATTCGCTTCAATACAGTTTTCGGTGAAATTTCGTGGCTTTATAAAATTGGACATGTTAATGCTTTGCGCTTTAACGCATGTAATGCGTTTTCGTATCATGTAGTTTCAAATCCTAACTCTCCCACAGAAGTTTCACTTGAAATTCCATTAAACCCGTTATTTTTATAACGACTGGGCCCATATATATTTTAAGGCAGAACCAATCACCTATTTTTTTTAATATAAAGAAGTAAGAAACGAACATGCAACCCACATGATGGTAAGAGGTTACTTTCACCCATGGACACCTGTGAGTAACTTTATACAGAACAGGGGTTCTATCTGGAGTCGATCACCGATGCGTTGGTACTCCCGAGGATTAAGATGGTCGCTTCATATATAAGTGTGCCGGCAACCACACCCTTCCACCGTCGTCGTAGCTAGTATACCAACTCATTTCTAACTGGTGGAAACCTAACGGTGCCACCAAAACCAGTTTAAACCTCCCACTTCAATGCCTTGGCATTATTCCTGTTTAAAACCGCAGGTGCCTTCGGGATCCGGAAGTCGGCTTTTAAAATTAAGTTATTCAACGGGGATCATCCCCCTCTTTCCCTAAATGTAAAAATTTAGTCAGTTTGTCGGCCTTCGCCGACTTTTCCATCAAACACGTCTGACCTGGGGCTTCCCTCGGGAGGAACAGTCATCAGACATTGTGTACATTCAGCATAGTGTCATTCTCACGCAAGTGTTATTCCACGGTAGTTTCTCACGGAACTCCGATCCAAAGCCCCGAGTCCAGCCCCTCGGGGTCTTTTCGATGAAGGCTTAGAGGCCCTACAAAGGCCAAAGCCATCCCCCCCCCGGTGGTGTTTAGTGGGTATGCTCCTAGTCATAGTAGACCTAGTGTAGTGAGTCCCACATACCCCCTATGGACCGGCCATAGAGGGATGCGTAATAGTCATTCACCACCGCCCTTCCGCATAGGGGTTGTTCTGTGCCTTCGCAGGCACTGGGCGCAAAAAAAAAAAAAAAACACTTCGACCGAAACGCCCGAACTTAAAATTAATAATTATTTGTATATATATATTAATAATTAATAATTTTGATATAGCACTAATCTTACATACGAAGTAAGAAATGTGGGTTACCACACCGTTATATAATTCAGATATAGTAATATAGGATTAGATGCTATTTAATACTAGACGTGCTTTGTTATCTATCTTACTATATATACTACTATCTATACTATCTTTGTTATCTTTCTTACTATAGTTTAACTGTGGTGTGATCTTGTAAATCGAAATTACTTTGACCGACTTACTTGTTTAAAAATGCTTGTGTTTGTACAAGTAACTAACCTTTTTTATACACACCCGCGTGGCAGAGCGCTCACTATATCAGTCTGCCACGCAGTGGGTTCCGGGTTCGATCCCCGGCCATACAGAAATGTGAATGATGGGTTTAGATTTCTGTTCTGGGTCTGGGTGTTTGTGTATTCGTCTTTGTGTATCCATGCACCTACGACACAGGAGAAAATCCTGCTGTGGAGCTATGAGTGTAGAAAGCATTTATGTTTATATAGCAAATTTATTTAGCGAAGATCCTGTAGTAATTACATTCCTGGTACTTTCCTGATTAGATCGTAGTAAGTCAATACTACTGATTACTTCAACAAGAATTAAAAAGGAATCAGATATTCCCTTTAGCACTATTTGTAGAGGTCAAACCTTTTTTTGTTTACTCCAGTTTTGTAAACAGTTTTTTTTGAATTAAATTGATTTTTTATCAATTAAGAAAGCACCGTAATATTGTGAAAATATTAATAAAACCGTAATGTAAGACGCCTTCGCAATTATAATTTGTATTACAAGTCGATTAATAAAACTTAATTAATCCCGTTCTCAATGGAAGTAGGCACACTTATACTTGTTCAAAACTTTTGAATAAAATATAAATAACAAGACTGAAGATTGAAGGGGATTTGAAAACAAAAGTACTTTGAATTTGACCTTAACAAAAATAAGCGGGCTTAGGCGCTAACGATGAGCTCAACGTTGTTTGAAGTGCCTTGTCCTGATTGAGTGAAGAGTTATAAGATGTACCTAAATGTTTTATTCAATAGTTATTCAAGTTATTGGTATATTTTTGAGAGATCTATTCTGAAGAAATATTGTTTTATGAATATTAAATGAGTTATTTAACTTCGACGAGAGAAAACCTTCAAAAGAAACTACAGTACCTTGGGGAGAACTTAGATTGAGTGTCATTTTTCTGCACTAAAACTCCCTTGGTGGCCTTCCCAGGTGGTATGTAGCGTACTCGGGGATCTCCAACAGAACGGACCCAGAGTATCCTGAGCGCGTCGACCCTGTCGGGCATCGACACGGCTAGCAATAACGCTTTTCCAGACCGGGCGCTTACCACAGTATGCGGCTACATATACCACCTTATCTGGAGTCACTGACCGACAGGATCGCGCTCGCACTCTTCCCGCCCGCAACTTCAGAAGCACCCTGTGTAGTCGCCTCTCACCACAGGCACTGCGCACGTGGTTCTATTTCGATCCTGGAACTTCAAGGACAAATGTTTTACTTATCTATTAATTATTTTAATCTTTTTCTTGTTGTCATTTGCTACTTTAATCTTACAAAGAGGATACTAAACGAAAATATTAATGTTGCCTATACTTAATTAAGTAGGTATATGTAAGAGAACATACTTAATCACATTAATTAGGTATTTGCGACATGTTAGTAAAAATCTTTTTGTATGTACTTTTTAGTTTTTAATTTATATTTACTACATTAATTATATTATTTTAGTTTTAATGTTTTATCTTTAAAACTTAAATTGTTACTGTAACTTTTAATGGACCTTTTTTATTTTATCTGCCTGTTTAATAATCTAAGTAACATTTATTATAATATTTTCTCAACAAATAAAACATATTCGAATATAACACATACACATAAATGTTATAGATAATTTACTAATCTAAACTTGTAAAGCTATTTGCATTCGTAATAAGCAATCCCATTCTCGTGACGCAATTAGATTTAACAATTTGTACCTGCTATTTACATATGTATATCAAATATTTTGAATTTGTTTTTTGTTTGTTTCTACTTTCACAAAGCTTATTATATTGCGAAAATAGTTTGAAAAACTTAACATTTCGGCCATTTCGTTTGTCATTTAAAATACCAATAACTAGCTCGTTTGATAACTGCTTACTGATACCCGTAGAAAACTAACCAAAAAATATCCATTCATATGAGAAATCTGGAGGAGATATTGAAAAGTGTAGTGCAGAACTAAGTTGGAGCGCCTCGTGTATCTCTTAACTTTCAAATCACTGCTGGAGGCTCTTGACCTGGCTATTATAGCAGAAACAGTGTGGCTGTTATAACTGTAGAATCAAACTACGAAGTATGCTACTAGCCGTAAAGTTACCTGTATCACGCAGAGTTAAATATAAAGGTGACGACCCGCGTGGCGGAGTGTTCACCTTACCGATTTAACGCGCAGTGGGTCCCGGGTTCGATTCCCGGCCAGACAGAAATATGAATGATAACTATAGATTTCTGTTCTGGGTTACGGTTTTTGTGTATTCTTGTTTGGGTGACCATGGCACCCACGACACAGGAGCAAATCCTTCCGTGGCGCTATGAGTGTAGAAAGCGTGTTGGCGTGTGTGTTAATGGTGTCGGAACCTTTAGTCTGTCGATTCTTGAGGTGCCATCTGAAGTATTTCAGCCTAATAGCGGCGTTCTTATATGAAGGGTGTGTTACTTTATTTTTTCTACTAATAAGTAGAAAAAATAATATGTAGTAAGAAGTATGTCTTTTTACCGACGTGTTGCAAGTTAGTCATCAGGCGTAGCACGCTCTGTTCATACCTATTTGGAATTATCTTATTTGGTGTTGATTATTGATGTATATGGTTGTGAAAAAGCAAATTCATATAAGACAAGGGTTCTATCTGAAGTCGATTACGGATGCGTTACTACTCTTGAAGGATAAGGTGGTTGTCTCATATTTCAGTGAGCCGGCAACCAGGCCAGGTCGAACTACACTGGTTCTGCTACTTGGGAAACTACCTACATCTAAATATTTCTATATCAACAATAAAATATGGTTGATAAGTTTGACAAGTTTTCCTAAACGAGATAGTCATGTCTATTTATTCGTATCTATACTCCGTAGCATTTCGTAGCGTACGTAGCAATATATTCGTAGATTATGTATGTATTAGCCTGCCGCAGTCCAATTACTTAATTAGTAAATGTAACTTGAAATGTTTGTATCAATTTACGAGTAATCGACACGTGTCCATTAATTTTATGTTCGTTTGACACGACTTTACTAGTTTGTGTAATGATTAAGGTGTCCTAATGGCATTAAGCTATTTGTCAACCTGCGTGGCGAAGCGGTCACCATACCGGTCTGACGCGCAGTGTATTCCGGGTTCGATTCCCGGCCAGACAGAAATATAAATGATGCGGTTAGATTTCTGTTCTGGACTGGGTGTTTGCGTATTCGTCTTTGTGTGTCCATGGCATTAACGACACAGGAGAAAATCCTAGTGTCGGGCTATGAGTGTAGAAAGCGTGTTTTTTTAAGCAATCAAAATGACCATATTAGTAGGTTTTTTTAAATGACTACTAAGATATTCTGATCGAATATCTGGTTCTTATATAGAAATATGTGTTATATATCAATTAATATTGTTATTTAATTTTGTGTTTATAGAATTTATTACATAGATTACCAGATATGTACTATGAACTATATCTATAGGTAAGTGTTTGTTGTGTATAGTCTCATCTAGCCTCTGTATCTACAGAGGCTAGATGAGACTATACACAACAAACACTCATACTTTGAAAAGAACAATGAATTTGATGTATGAATGTTTGCTTGGGCGGGGATTAAACTAAGAACCTGTGTGTAAAAGTGCGGTGCGGAGTGCGGACGCTGCCATGTCATTTACTTATTAAATTACGATCCCGTTTAATGTAGTTCTCATTATACGCAACTTTATCATTAATAAAGATCGGCCAAGTGCGAGTCGGCACTCAATATATTGGACGCAGTTCTGGCGTCATTATCCAGCCTAATATATTACACTAAACTAACATGTATTTAAATTATTTTTTACTTTTTTGGTAGCATTGAAGTCGGTTGTATTTTTTGTTTAAAAAAAAATTCACGCTCTTTAGTGGTGATACTAACACTCATTTTGGCTTATTGGACATACATGTACATGAAAACATAAACAGAAACATACATTAATACAAACGTTAAACATAACCTAAATCTAAAAATTTACCTAAATATAAGCCTTAACCATAATTTACAACACTTTTGCAATTTATATGAACTGGGCCCATCCGCTCCCTTAGTTTTATGTTTTACTTTATGTTCAAACCTAACCGTACTTATCCTATATAGAAAACACTAATAATCAACCCAATCTTAACCCATAACATAGGTCATCATTATCAGCGATTAGGTTAGGCAGAGTCATCTCAAATTAATCTAAATATGTGCAATGCGCACATCAAATCGAATATTTGATTCTAAGTAAGAATAAAGTAATTCTAATTTTCTAATTATTCGAAATTCGACGACTAATTCGCAAATTTGAATGATCCGAAATTTTCCGAATTATTCGGATTTTTTTTAAGTTTTCGAATTTTTTCTAATTATTCGAGAACTGAAATTATTCGAGAACTTTAATAATTCGAAAGTTCGGATTATTCAATTCGAGTTTCGAATTAAATATTAATATTCGATTCGGAACGAATAATACGGTAGTTTGAATTGTTCGCACAGCCCTAAAAATATAGTTATACATGTAATAATAAATATAGTGACAATTTCGTACAAATTACATGGCTATGTAACTGGAAGACTTCGCAGAAGGTGTGGAGTGGCGGAGCAATTTGGAGTCAAGTCGCGCCCTCAGATAAGCCGCTTTCAGAAATAGGGGCACGCACGCTTTGCACTACTTATACAGATGAAGTAAGAACTGTTGTTCAGAACGATACAATATTTAAGGCGTTAGTGTTTTTAAACGACTTCCCAAAGGAAGAGAAAGTCTAAAGTCGGCACTCATATACTCGTAGAACATAGTTTCGTCGACATGATTTAGCGAAGTGTGTTGAGCGTCGACTTCGGGACTATGTACTATGTACTGTTTGTGTACTAAACCAATATATATTAAAATTATTTTTTACTTTTTTGTGGCATCGAAGTCAGTTATATTTTTTGTTATTGTGTATACTATTTAAGCGTTTCTAGTAAATAGATATAACAAGATATATTTTTTAAAAGATTGGAGTAACTATCTGTGTGTAATCGATCAGTATCAATTTGTGTAAGCAAATTCATATAGAATAGAGGTTTTTTCTCATAAATGAGTTGCTTCTCCTGAGGACAAAGATGGTCGCCTTATACGAAAGTGAGCCTGTAACCAGACTTCGTAACGCGAAAAATGGTTCACGATAAAATAAATATGGCAGTGGTACTTGCCCGGTCAATGACGGCTGATTTAAATATAAGGCGACCATCTTAGTCTTCATGAGCTGCAGACAAAACTATTTTTATAGAGGCTATAGATGTCTATGGGCAACAGAGAATATACAATATACAAGTGGACTGGATGCTTGTTAAATACTTCAATCTATGAAAAAATTAAGGATGTTATGTGATCCTTATTGCAGCGTGGTCACCACGACAACATCGAACGAGAAAAAACGATCTAGGATCTACGATCAAACACGTTTGTTCCTAGATCGGGTAGATTCATAAATATATGTAGATTTTTTTCTGTATGGGTTGTATTTTTTGTGTCTATCTATGACACGTATGATGTATTTAATCCTAATTTGGGTATGGATACTCACTTATGCAAATTGCTTATGATTAAGCAGTAAATTGTTACGTCATTTATTATATAATATTAAAATAATTTTAATGTATGAATACTCCGAAATAGTATTAATAGTCGGTACTTTATGCATACCTTCCTCTTTCTTTGAAACCATATCATTTGGTTTTAACTTTACACAGAAGTCGAAATAATTACCTACCTGAATTTTAATCGGAGAACGAGCTTAAAGTAGGAGAGTTTTGTATGAATTTGAACTACTGTTTGCATAATGTGAACTTTGCTAAGACCCTAAGTTTCATATTAAGTTTATAGGAACAAATTTTCCTCTTTCCTGTAGCGTGTATTCAAATTAGACGCTGCCTTGTCGGATTCAGATTGCACGCTGCTTTATGTTTGTATAATATATTTTATCGATTTTCTAGCAGCGTAAGATTTTAAAGGGCACATATTATAAAACTATGCTTTGGTTTGCTATATTTCTTTTTGTTATCTTTAGTTTACTAAACATAAAATATTCAGGGAGGAGATACTTGCCGTCGATCATGTAAATCGAATCCCGCTATATTTTTCAATCATATCCGGCCTTAGGCTGATGAATCAGGCCTTTTCTCAGAATTGAAAAAAATCGTAACCAGTTTTTAAATAATTAAGATTAAAATAAGATTAATAATTTTGTGCGATGTTTGACATTAAAATAAATCTAACAAAGACCACTTTAAGGTGTACGTTAATAATATGACTTCGATAAAATACAAAATATAAATAAAATAAAAGTTTACAACGGTCACTCCAAGTCAGAATTGTTTGCGTGCGACTCTGAAGTTAGCTATTCTTTTATTACCTTTGGAACACGTTAAACTATATAAACCTTGACCAGGTTACGTCACAATAATATCGACACCAATAACAGTTGATAAACACGGCAATTTGTCTTACGCTAAGCTATCTAGCGCAAGTGCTAACGACGCAGTCGGAGCCGGCCGTCGTAAATAAAGGTAATTCGATCGCCAACAAGCCCGCAGTTAGTGTACTGCGGTGTGATAACACTGAATTATCTCGTTTAGCTACAGAATGACGTCATTTTCGTTTTAATTGTTATGTAAGATAAATATTTGCATTAAGATGTGCATTTTCACCTATATTACGAGCCCTTTATGTACAAGTAGGTACTTTATTAACCGACTTCAAAAAGGAGGAGGTTCTCAATTCGTCTGTATTTTTTTTAAGTTTAGTGCATTGTTCTGTAGTCGGCGCTTATATACTTGTAGGACAGATTCGTCGTAGTAATCTAAAAGAAAATAGGTTTGAGCACCGACTTCGGCCTATGCACTATGTACTGTGTATGTAAGAAACCAACAAGATTAAAATTATTTTATTGCTTTTTGGTGACATTGAAAGTCGGTTTCTATTTTTTGTTAAAAAGTTTTTTTATTGGAATGTATTACTACTAGATACATTGGTTAATAATAATAAACAGAAGATTCAATGGAAGACACTTTTAAATGGCGAGATTATTTTCTAAAATACCCAAACACTAATCGATCGATCTTTAATCGATGTTCTCGAATGATATCGATTGAATTTCATCATTTGGTACTGTATACTTATAAATTAAATCAACGATTAATCGATTTAAGATGACCCGCGTTTATGCTAAGGAAAAGAGAAGTCCAGTGTATTTACATTAAACTTTTTTTATCAGATTGAAAAAGCAAACGAGCATGCAGTCCACCTGATGGTAAGTTGTCACTGCCGTCCGGACATCTATAAGCAACTTTATATAGAACACAGGTTCTATCTAAAGTTGATTACAGATGAGTTGCTTCTCCTGAGGACTTAGATGGTCGTCACATACATACGAGTATATAGATGCGTGCGAACTATCGAACGAAACGCAAATATTGATTTACGCTAAAAGAGTGGTAGTGGTACCTCCCCGGTCGTACTACTGGTTCTACCTGGTCACTTCTCTTTCCTTAGAATAAACACTTATAATTTTAAGAGAATTAACATAATAGACGTTAAACCTTGGCATTACAGTTAAATGTAAAGCCCCTTTATAAATCTAGTAGACAAGACTAAGTAAGTTTGTGATAAACAGTGAGGTTAATAAATGGATCGATCCGCTTAGTGAAAGTGTCTTTGTCGACAGTCTATTTATAGTCTGTGTGGGAGTTTTGGATTGTTTGAAAAGGTTAACCTAGTTGGATTGAAATTGGAATATTAATAGACATGATATCTCACTCATATAAAGGAGTTTGTGAGGATGTGTGCATGTGTGTTACTCTTTCACGCAAAAATATTGAGTTGATTTTGCTGTAATTTCGCTGTAACCTGGATTGACTCATAGAATATGTGTTATCGTGGTAAACACAAACGAAGCGAGCGGACTTACGGGCATAAGCTAGTTGGTAATACATTTGAGTCTCTTATTGTTTAAATTTTCATCGATGATAAGTCGCCTTACGTTATTGCTGACGACCGTTTATTGATGTGGATTGTTACCTTGTGGTAATAATGCTGGTTGAACGAAAGAGGGAGCGCGTTCGATCTCTATTTTAATACACATTTTTATGCTGGGTCTAGTTACTTTATTTGGGACACTAAACATAGGCTTTACATGAGGACTATAAAACATTCGCTTCAAACGTCATTTGCGTTTAGCGCATGTAGCATTGACCGTCAAATACAAATGTTTGCCCGATCTTATAAGACCAGGAAGTTTCACTGTAAGCGAAATTTGTTGAAATTCACTTAACGCTGATGCTTGCAACGTCAAGCGAATGTCTCGTAGTCCTAAGTAAGCGTTAGAGAGAAGCGTCGAATAGATATTTTCTTTAACTGGTACAACATACAGCAATTCTCCATTAATAGGAATACCTATATTCATTGTGTTTGTATT
>DWNE01000335.1:0-31472 GCA_018249875.1 Cecropterus toxeus | reverse complement strand
AAAAAGCGCACCCAAATCTCCATTTGGGTGCTCTTTTCGTGAGACCATTTTTTGTCGCTGATTGTGTATCTAGTTCTGTTAAGTGATCGAAGCGTATGACTTAATATTATTATAATTGTCTCGGTTTGTAAAGTGACATAGGCTATAACATTTTAATAGAAGTCGGTTAAAAAATGGAAATAGAGAAAAAAGGGAGGGAGGGGAGGGACGATTCTTTTTTTACAATTACGGCAACATGGATATCAAATGAAAGCTAGTTAATAGACGTATCTAAAATATATATATTGTCATAATTTTACTCGACTATTTTAACAAAAACTCATATAAGCGTTAAATTAAATATGTATTATATTATATAAACAAAAAATTCGTTTTAAACAGTCGGGTGATAGCCTAATGGTTGAAACTCGGCCTCTCAATCGAGGATCTGGGGTTGGAGTCCCAGGCACGCACCATAGATTTTTTCTAAAATTATGTGCGTATTACAATTTAATTATCACTGCTTTACGGTGAAGGAAAACATCGTAAGGAAACAGGAAAAAAATAAAAAAAAGAGTTCTCAAAGGTGTGTGAAGTCTACCAATTCGTACTTGGCCAGCGTGGTGGACTATGGTCTAAAACTCTCTCACTCTGAGAGAAGACATTATTGTCCTACTGCTGGGCACGGGGCCCAGCAGTAGGATAATAATGGGTTGATGAGAGAGAGAGAGAGAGTCGGGTTTTTGTTTTAATGTTTTTAGCGATGTTACTAGTTAAACCTATTAGCGGAGTACTAATTGATCCTGGCCAAGAGCATAGTTATTATTACATACGTCTTATTCAGTTCATACAGCCCGTTACACTACTAGTGAAACTAAACAGTATTAACATTTCAAATATTCATTCCAACTAATACAATTGTCGTCTTGGAACAAATTTGTCATGTTAGAAAATGAAATAATTGTAACGAAATAATTGTTTTTAATGTCATTTTAATGAAATTGAGGCTATCATTGCAAAATTGATGTAACCCTCAACAATGCACTTAGGAGTAATTAATGGTTTATTTATTATATATTTTGTATTTTACACCAAATCTGCAATAAAAAACATGGCTTATTCCACTTTTGCGCTGATAGCCTGAATTATATTTATAATAATGATTTTTTTTACGTAAATACGGGTTGTTTTTTAAAGAATAGAGGAGTCATATGTTTTTTCTTTCTCTTGACGTTTGATTGTCGTAAACAAGAATAAAATATTGTTACTTTCTTACGGAATCAGTTTTATTAATTTATATGTAAATAGTTATAAGGAATACTGAAATCATAATAAAATGTTTGTCTTTATAGTGCAGTTGGTTTATTGGTAGGTAAATGATTTTTTCCAATATGTATTTATCAATTTTTAAAGTTTTTGTACTTTGTAATGTAACTGTACTTTATATTTAAAAATAAAAAAAAAGTTGGATATGAGTATATTATGTTTGATTTTCAAGAATTATACGATAAGTATCAAACCATCGCATGTAATAAGTATACCTATGGCATATCGTATTTTTATACGAAAAAATATACTTATTTGGTAATTAAAATCGTCATTTATTTCGAATAACTCATATTTATTTAAATATTGAAATGTATGTAGAAAAACATAAACTATCGTTTTGAAGGAAACGTAATTAACTCCTACTAAGAGCTTTCGTCTATCTCTAAGCCCTTTGAATCTCGATTTCACGAACAATTGTCCCAATTTTTGTGTCAGAAACCAACGCTGATTTTTTGGAGGAAATGTAATGAACTCGGACTAAGAGGGCTTTACGCCGATCTCTAAGCCCTTTGAATCGGATTACACGGACAATTGTTCCGTAGCCCAAATTTTATATAAGAAACCGGAACGGCGTCCGCTAAACGCGACGGTAGAGATGAAATGGAGCGCCGGACCGCGTCCTCAGTATGAATCAGCGTACAGCCCGTTTCAGAGCTACCGGCGCGACATGCATTGTCTTGGCTATGAACGCCAGTCTATTTTAATTGCACCCATTTAAAATCAACTGTACCACTCGAGCAATTAATAGCTATAATCACGTAGTCTTGGACTATGTTATTTCGTAATGAAAGGTGAGCGAGATGTTTTACATTTTAACACGTTTGAACATCAGTCCATAGAACGACTAACCTTTGTCATCTAAATACGGATACGGAAATTGGTGTGTTAGGTTCTCTAGTTTTAAAAGAAGTATTATATATTTTTATAAAATCGAAGTGAAAAAAATATTTTGTCCACTTGGTAAGTGGTAAGAACAGGTTCTACCTGAGGTAAACTCAGACTAAGATGTTCGGTACATTTGATAGAGCCGGCAGCCTCCAAATCGTAAGAACAGCTTCACACTACAAATTGGTAATACTTCCCTTACTCGTTCTATCTCGTAAATATTAGTTTATTGCTTACATCTTAAATGAATCTTGAATGAGATTTAACAACTATTATCAAAAGTTTACTCATATAACTTTTATGAAAATGTACCAAATAACATGGGGATTTGTAATACGACGCCTTCTCTTTATCGCTTACACGTTAAAATAACATGTAGAGAAACATAATCACAGTTTTTTAATATGATCGGATAGAAAATTAAGACACACAGACACACATCATCCCACTTTTTTATATGAGTAATAAATATAGAGTAATAGATTAACTCATAAAATTGGAAAATCATGACTGATTAGATCTTTAGAAACCTTTCCTCTCACCTTTAAGTAAGTTGTTAGAGATGTTGACTTTTCTAATTTTCTTTTTATTCCAGGCTTTCTCATTTTGCTGACTGTGTTTTTCTTAATGATGCCATGAGAAGGAAAATCTTAGGAAACACGAAAACTTTTAATGTTAGTAATAATGTAACATTTCTCAGCCAAAATAACAAGCGAAGTTTTTGTGTGGGCTTTGACATTTGAAACGTCGGAGTGTTCATTTACTTTAAGATTGAACTTTTATTTACTTAAGTTTGTTTACGTAAGTTTAAGTTCCTATGAAATTTTATTTGCTTTAACTTTTAGTGGAAATTAATATGAGTAAAGATTCTCCAAAATATTTTACCTAGACTTGGCGTAGCAAACTATTGCTTTTCCTGACTGCGTGGGTAATATTTTCCGAAAGAATGTATGTTTGCCCATAAGATGCCCATGAACGGCAGTGATCACTTACCATCCGATGATCTGCAAGCTTTTAGTAAAAATCATTCCATCAGCCCTTTTGAGGTTCACTGAGGACATAGAGCTCCTTATGGGAGTTTTGCTGCTGAATGGTGCTGTTAAATTTGTCTTAACTATCAGAGCGACACAGACAATACAATTTTTAAATACGGTGCCTGTAAATAGAAAAAAGAGGGGATGTTTCTTTAATTGTAATAAAATGAATATTAAATGATAGCTCGTAAACACGTTATATAGAAAATCCACATTTAATTACGTATTTTAGATGCTAGTAAAAAATAAACATTTTCTTATCACTCTAAAGTATATACGAGCATGCAGTCCTTCCGATGGTAAGTGCTGACTGCCCATATACCTGTATGCATCTTCATATGAAACAGATGTTCTGTCTGAAATCGATTAATATGCGAGCTACTCTCGAGGAATAAGATGGTCGCCTCATATATAAGTGAGCCTGCAACAACCACCTTTCTCCTAAACCCAAGAACTGATTAACGCTAGAAAGAGGTGTGGCAGTGGTATCTTCTCGGTCGAACTACACTGATTTTACTTCCTGCCTCCCAAATCGAACTTTCTACCACTTGGTTTAATTCAGAACTACCATAGCCATTTTTGTCGTCCCCTGAATCACCTATAGAATATAATTTATATCAACATTGCAGCATTTGTTTGAACTTTTCCAATTAATTATTCTTTGTAGTTCTATCTTTCTAGCATGGGATCAGTCAGTTTTTCTTTATTTAATATTTTATTTATTTTTAATAAAAATAATCATAATTTTCATCCAACTAGGGGTAATCATATTGTAACTCTATCATGTACTCACCATTTTTTACATACAGATACGGAATCAATTATATCTGCGATATTGCGAATTATATATAAATAATCAAATGATACACTGTTTCATATCAAAAGGTATATAGTGTTACTACGATATGTATAAAATACCTTTAATTGCAACTAACAATAGTTAGAAACGGACTACATTGGCAGCCCTTGCTCTTCCGGTGGCTACAAGAACAATGCACTTGGCAGTGACATTGTCAGGGTTGGCAGCCATTGATAATGACGTCGGTCATCAATTACATATGAAAAAATAGTACAGATAATACTTCTACATATATATTATAATGCAGGTTGGACATAAAACATGACTACAATTGGATATTAAAATGTATTTCAAAAAAAATATTCCACATCTATCTATAATTTTGCAATGCGTTAGAACGAGTATAATTCTACCAGACAGGTGACACCGCCACACCTGCTTTCAAAGTCAAGGAGTTGTTACTTTTCAATGGAAGGGTGTGGTTGCTGGCACACTTTCATAAAAGGTGATAATATTATCTGTGATTGACTTCAATCTGCCTCAAATGAAGTCCGGATGTCCATGAACGGCTGTGATCACCTACCATGGGCGGAAGCTCGTTTGCTGCATCGATCGTAAAAAATCAATCAATCACCCCTTTGAGGCCCACTGAGGATATAGAACTCCTCATGGGTGTTTTTATCATAGCCACCGCATCTTTTTTCGCGAAGGGAACCTTCACAAGGTACCCGACGCCGTGGGAGCAACGCCGAGTTATGTGGGTTTTTACCCACTAAAACCCCCTCGGTGGCTTTCCTCATTGCTTGCAGGAGACTTCGGGATCTCCAGTGGAACGCACCGGTGCCCCTAGCGTGGCGCCCCTTACGGGTTCATCTCTTGGGGGACGTGAAACTGTCCCCCAACACCTTTCGGTGTCTGTGACAACATACACCCACATATGCCGCCATCCTACTCAGGGTTGCTGGCTGGGCGGTTCGAGCTCCCACCCTAGCCGCCCGCAACCCCAGAAGCTACCACACCTAGCATGCTTATTAGTGACTCTGTTGGTATTAAAGATACACAGGAACGTGCTGCTGCCCATATCCAGGATATTGTGACTTAGTCATCTTTTACCTTGTCCATGAAAAGAGGAGCTATTCAAGACCGACACAATCTAGGTATTTCGGTATCTCGAGATATTTTTCTTCACTTCTTACGTTGTGGTTATTGACCTCAAATCCTCTGATTAATTAAATGAAAGTAGGCCTCCCCTAATTTGCGCCCTCCCGACAGGTCCTGAGCTAATTGAATCCAGCGAATACCCGCCGTCTTCCTCAAGTCATCGGTCCACCTGACCAGGGGGGCAGTCTATACTCCTTTTGCCTAAACGTGACCTCCATTTGAGGACATAATCAATCATAGCCATCATAATTATCAGTGGCATTTAATCAAATATTAATGTATTATGACCTACAAGTTTTTATCACTTGCAATGTAATCTTACAAATTTCCAAAGGCATAATATTCCCGATAAAAACGTTAAGTATCAGAATGATAAAGTTCATGGCAATAAAGAGTTCGTTCGCGGCTCTTTTGTCAGTTTATCGTCTATCTGGCCCCAACGCCCAATTGTGATGATAATAAGCCAAACTTCCTTTAAAAGTTTTCTAAGCGTTCCCGACTGTGGCAATGTTTTAGGGGATTCAAAGTTTAGCCTGCTCTGTCACCCGTAAATTTCTAACAAAGCTTAAACTTACAGCAGATTCTTATCTTCTATTTTGTTTAAATGTATTCTTCTGACAATGAATTTCTTATAGATAATATCTATAGTTTAACCAAAGCAAATCCGCTCTAATTAATTCGGTCTAGAGTAATATTTTGGCTGGTGTGTTGTAGATTAAAGTGTGTTAAGGTTACTTTATAGTTTATGCTAGCTTAAAGCATGTATTCGTAAGTATGACTAATAGCAATAGATCTCCATGAAGAAAGAAGTCATGCGAAATAAATGTTAAACACGCGAATCATAAACACTTGTAAATTAAACATACATATGTAAACGGTAAATTCTTCTCTCATTTTTGAAGTTATCTTATATAGTATATGATATCTAATAATTAATTAAAAAGCTCAAATATTCCATCTATCAGCTTTTCGTGGCTAAAAGAAAGAAAGGATTCAAATACTTATAACGTATTTGAGTCCTTTCTTTCTTTCGTTTATAAGTATTTATAAAATATGGCTACGAATCATCTCGATCATGTTAATTTTTACGTTGCATTAAAAACGCATCAAAATGGATCCATTCAATAAGGAGGTACAATGCGTAAGACAAACATACATACAGGAACGTAAAACTTATAACATTTTTACATTGCGGGTTAATATCAGGATCTGGTAGAGAGAAAACTGTAAGAAATAACTCTTTCTACACTCGTAGCCTCGCACTAGAAATTTCTCATGTCTTGTGGGTGCCATGGACACATTCAAGGACGAATACACAAACACTCTGACCCAGAACAGAGATCTAAATTCATCATTCATTAGTCTGTCTGGCCAGGGATCGCACCCGGAACCCACTGCATGTCAGAACTGTTATGGTGACCGCCCCGCCACGCGGGTCCTCTAAAAAAGGACATAACGCATTTTTCATAACAATTTTTACTGTTCTCTCCTACCGCCAGCGGTTTTCAACCGACTATGTCGGGGGAGTAATGTTCTACGAGCTTATGTACGTACTTGTGTGTATGTATAATATGTTTCTATGTATGTATGTCCGTTTCCTTTAAACAGTATTACTGGTTAGGAAGTTAGTTCTAAAGTAGCGTATCTTATTTTGGAGGTTAGTATTTGCTGTCATTTTTTTTTGTTTTTTTTTTTTTAATCTACATACTTCTTACATATACACTTAGAATAAGATATTAAGTCAAAACCATCACTGTTATCAAAATACATGAGAAAATTCTACAATTTTGAGTATTTAAAGCAATGCGATTCTAAAGGTACCTACTTACTGTTACGTGTGAATAGGTAAAGTTTGCTTAGTTACTTCGAAAGTTAATAGTAATAGTTTCATGTGACTTGGCACTTTCGCTTTATTGAAAATTATGGGCTATTAGTTACGGAGTTTCGAATGAGAGTTTCCGGTAACTATATAGTTGAGTTGTTCTATTGTAAGCTTAATAACCATACTCATTCGTATCATTTAAGCAAAAGGTAGAAATACTATTTAAATTAACGACTTCTGGGTTATTTTGTGAAATATATATGAAATATTAAATTTTTGATGCATGAATATAATAAACTAGCATGTTTCTGCGGCTCCGTCCGTTTGGGCAGCCCAGGATCTTTAATTATTTTAGGGGGGGAGAGGGGCAAAAACTTTAAAATACCGCCCCTGCCTACTTGAATTCATTTTTGACATCATTTCAGCCATCAAATATGCAATGATTGGTAATCATATTTTTTTTTGCAAATTTTAAGAACAAAGCTATTCGCGATTTGTTCATGTGGCAACCAAAAAAAACGACATCAAAAAGTTTTTCGCAACCACACACAAGTGTTCTCAAAATACTTAACGACCAAAAAAAACGACGTCTGAAAGTCTTTCGCAACCAAAAACAAGTGTTCTCAAAATATATGGCGACCAAAAAAAAAACAAAACGTCTGAAAGTCTTTCGCAACCATAAACAAGTGTTCTCATAATATTACACGTATAACAAACAATGTAAAATTATCGTACGATAATCGATCTATGATTAGTTGCGCATTTGCCGCCCTCTGAACTTGCCGCCCGGGGCAAAGACCCCCGCTTGCCCCCCCCCCCCCCAGATCCGGGCCTCCATTAATTTTACCTCACGTTTGAGAGATGTTTTCTAAATTTGTGTTATATAGACATCAAATATAAATCCATCACCCATCATTATTAACAGGGTGGTTAAGTATGTTTACATTTATAAAGTCATTGTTAAGTATTGAATAGATTTACAGTAGCACAGAATGTATGTAATACATATGTATTTGATTGAAAAAAGCTATACTAATGCAAATCAGATGCTATTTCTGAAAAAAGTACATATATTCGAAGCGCAAAATATATTGAATATTAAAGTAATTAAAGTAAGACATGGGCGGTGTGGGGCACCACCCACGGCCTCGCGATGTATAGGGCCTCGCGACTCATAGCAAAAAAAAAAAACATTTTATGCTTTTGGATTTTGCATACTATTTTAGTATGGAAAATCCAAAAGCATAAAATGTTTTTCCCTTTCACAAAGTTTTGGTTTGATAAAGTAATGAATAGCAAACTGTTTATTTCTAAGTGTTTTCTTATTTCATAACCCCTTGCACCACCAGAGGGCCTCGCAAAATATACCTAGCTCACATTTATTAGATCTTGTACCGCCTCTGGAATGACACCTGTAAGGTAATTAGATAACGACTTGGTACAATATTAATTGAATGTGGCGTGCGACGCGACTCGACGAGCTGCCAAGTAGCGCGACCAACGCTCGAAAGCAGGAAACACGGCGCAAATATTTAAGTTCATCATTTATTATTAATATGCGTGAATACTAAATGTCATCGTATTCTGTTAGCTAGTACTTGTTAATAAATATTATGACATTTCACAAATTTGTAGTACATTTTAGAGATAGTTTGTAATTTCGGTAATAGAATGTGACAGTAGGTATGGACTAAGTTGTTTTGTGATGTAATAAATAGTACATTTATTTAAAGTTGGCAATATAGCCTAGAGTTATAAAATTGAGAAACCAACACTTAAAGTTAAGTGGCCACTGCCATCCATAGACATCTGTAAACAACTCATCAACCAAAAATATCTATTAAACGAACAGAGCATTGTGTTACCTATAAATAAATACCTTTTTTATCAGACTAAGGTAGCAGACGAGCATGCAGTTCATCTGATAGTAAATTGGTTACTGCCGCCCGTGAACATCTGTAAGCAACGTCATATATGTAGATTAGTTCCATCTAAAGAAGATCACTAATGCGTTGCTACTTCCAAGGACTAGGATGGACTGAAATTGAGCCAGCAACCACACCCTTCTATCGAAACGCAAGCTGCTTCACGCTAGAAATAGTTGCGGCGGTGGTACCTCCCCGGTCGAACTACACTGATTCTACCACCTGGTAAACCTGGTTGCTATCACAGAGGACTAAGATAAAACACGCTTTCTACCTATCTATAATAGATTTACTCTCTTTCTTATAACAGTCGTAGTTTGATATTTGCAACATCTAATTAATTACACATCTAAGGTGCAGGTGTCGTGTCGTGTCGTTTTCGTTTCAAATCTTCGTTTCGTTTCAAATTTTGCGCCAAGAATGGACGCTTATCATTTGAGGCGCAAAATTTGATTTGATGATCGTCATACTTTAGTGATTGATATCTAAGTTTAATCATTGCCCAGGTATTGTGATAAACTTTTTGCAGTAAACAGTTTTTAAAGTGAACAGAAATTGTAGTGTCAGAATTTCCTAACTGCTGTTTTCCGCTCGGTACAAGTTTTATGAAACGTTCTGAAACATCGTTAGTCAGACCAATATTCTTTGCAGACATTTCAATAAAGTTTTTGCAGCAAGTTTATAAAGTTAGTCCCAGTTAGTATAATTCTTATCTCAACTACTTTCACAAGTATCTAATTATATATTGTAGAGTTATTGAAAGTGAGAAGTAACTGTCGTTTTCCGTTCGGCGCAAAGTATTAAAGTGTACGCAGATTAAGATAATGTTATCTCTTAATCGTTATTTAGGTATTCTAGTAAAGCTTAACTACCTTATGTAAAATGATGTGGTATAGTAATTATAGTGTGTTAGAACTTACTGCCTTCTGTTCGACGTAAAGGTAGAAGAAGTCTATGAGTTACCATTCCGAAAGCATCATGGCTGCACCTGTTTCTGTCTAATAACAGCACCGTTGTTATGTTCTAGTACAGAGGTTCCCAAACAATTTTTTGTCATAGACCACTTTAAAAAACATGCTTGAACCCCGTTTTTTTTTTGTCGCCATGGTAAAACCTTCAAAAGTGGTTTTGAAGTTGGTGGAGTTTTGAAGTTATCCAAACCAACATTTTTGTTCTTTTATCGAAACCACATAATTTTTAATCATAAATGTTCGTGGACACCCACTTACAACTTGTGGACCCCCATTTTTATTTCGCGTTAACGTGGACCCCCCTTGAATCGCTCGTGGACCCCTGGGCGTCCACCTGGGCCACTTTGGGAATCGCCGATCTAGTACATGGCTCTTTAACCATCTGGTCGACTACATGTTCGATTGCTACTTCAATTTGATATAAAATCTGCAGATTTTTTCCGTGGGGCGCACAGTATTAAAGTGTCTTCAGATGATTTTTTCTTTAAATTGTTGTTCAGGTATTTCAGTAAATACGTCGGAATAAACTGATGCACAACTAGGTGGCATAGGAATTATAGCGTGTCAGAACTTACTAAATGCTATTTTCCTCTTGGCGCAAGTTCCATCGTGCGTTCTGCTTTAAGCATCGTTATCCAAGTTTGTAGTACCCTCCACAACTCCATACATTTATTAGAGTGAACATCCTGTATAAGCTCAATTATTTACTTAAAGCTGTTTGTTTCAACAAATTTGATGAAGACACTACCGTCCCAATAGGCGTACATAGGCGTAATATAATTTGTCTTCTAAGATCATAAAATAATTACAAGATAAATTTAAAAAACCCATAAAACAAGCTTACCGGCATAGCACTCAAAATTAGCAAGTGGCAGTGGGGTGGCTACATTGCTCGAAGGATAACCGATGGGATAGAATTTAATTTGAATATTAAAAAAATCTAAAAAAATTAAATGTGTATATAAAGTCTTAGCATATTTTTATTATATTGTGGAAATCACAAAGAAGCATCTCGTCCACCTGTAGAGTAGTGGCCACTGCCACCCATGGACTGCCAACTCCAGCTAAAATTACTTGTCTTTTTTTAATAAAATCGAAGTAGCAAACGAGCATGCGGTCCACGTGATGTTAAGAAGTACTGCCGCCTTCAGATAGAACAGAGGTTCTATCTGAAGTCGATCACAGATGCGTTGCTATAGTGATAAAACGCAAGAACTGCTTCACGCTAAAAATGAGTATGGCGGTGTTACGTCCCCGGTCGAACTTCATTGGTTCTACGACCTCGTAAAGCTGAGATTGGCCACTGATGCGATGCTGTCACAGAGGACTCAGTTAAAATACCTCGAATAAGTATGTCCTTTAGCACATCCAAAGGGTTACCACATTTAATACTTTCCTTTACATCAGCATAATATTCTCAAAACCTCTACCTATCTGTAGGAACCCGTGCTCAGCTGCGGAACATGAAAATAATTTTATCCATTAGTTTTTGCATGTCACATATCGTTACCCAAGTTTTGTAGTGCACTTCAGCTCCATGCATCATAATTATTGAGCTGCATAAAGTAAAATGTGAGAAGAAACCAGACAGCTTCTAGACTCCTAGAAGCGAAGTTTTATGAACAAACTTTTATATGAAACTAGTTTAACAAAAGTTACTCTTTTTGGTTCACGAAAATGAATCGTGAAAATATGTACAAGATGAATAAAAGGTGTTAAGTAAACAAGAGTCATATTTAAGAAAGGTTTTCAGGATTAGATTGTCGTCCTGAATATGCATAAAAATATCTTTTTATAGACTTTCCATTATCTATTAAAATACATTACTGATGAACTGATGCTCGCAATGTATCTTAGAAAAGCTCAAACAAACAAATGTTTCACTTGACACAATAATTCGCTAGCTCCACAGTGCCTAAACATGGAAAACATTATATGATATCATTTCTACGTTTTATTCCTATAATTTATTAATATTTCTTTATACATTTAGTATTTCATTTATATGAAGTTAAATTATGAAGTTAATTGTCATGTCCAAGTACCTTCGTTTAACTTAACAATTTGTATATGCATGCATTGTTGGAATAATAAAGTATTCGTTTAAATATGGATAAAATACGACACATATTAAGACGTGTGAAATAAGATAAAAGTAAATAATAAAGAGTTTTTTCTCATGAATTAATTCGCAAATAGATAGATAAAAAGCAAAAAAAAATAGGTTTTCGGACATACTCGTACCTTCTGTAGCACCTATACAATGAAGTAAAATATATCTAGTTTTACATAATAAAAAGGTAAATCAAACTATAACTTAACTATAAATTTAAATGCCCAAAATATCACAAACTATACCGTGAAATACATATGCTAAAATAACCGAAAATCAATTCCCATATCAACAAGATTGTTGAACAAAGTTAGAGCTACACGTGCAGTAATGCAGCAGTTTATAAATATTCAAACGAGGTTCATTCGTTGCCCAAAGGAGGAGCTCAAATATCAGAGGAACTTTACTCGAAACTTTTCTGGCACGTTTCGTTTTACTATTGTTTGCCATCCGAAAGTATTTTTGGTCGAATAAGATAAATTTAGACACAATTAATTCAGACTTATTGGATTTAAGTATCTTATCGTGTCATTATACCGTTCGCTCTTTTTAACCGACTTTTATTGGTCCCTATTCGAAAGCATTATTTGTACAATGAATCCAATTTTAATCAATTCACGTTCGTAAAAATGTAATTAAGGTGGAACGTGGCTCGGAATTTTAAAATGCTTACTCTTATGAGCAATTTAAAAGCAAATTATAGTAACAAATTGAAAGTATGACATGCTAAAAGAAAGGTGAAAGAACTGTTTGATTGAACCCAGTGAATCACCTGTCCAATAATAATAGTGTAAGCGCTGTATTTTAATTTGAATTGTGAAGTAACGTAGATATTATTTGAGGTGTTCCAACTTAGTCCTCTGGCATAATACGCATCTGTCGTCTGCCGTGTGTAAGACTGATCTTATCTGGGATTACAGATGTCCGTGTACAGTTCAACTTACCATAAACTGACTTAAGCTACATTCATAGAAAATTTCATGGAAATCAGATCAGTGGTCCTTGTATGATTGAGTAACGAACAGACACACATATACCCGCGTGGTTGAGCGGTTACCATACCGATCTAACGCGCAGTGGGTCCCAAGTTCGATCCCCGGCCAGACAGGCATCTGAATGATGAGTTTAGATTTCTGTTCTGGGTCTGGGTGTTTGTGTATTCGTGTTTGTGTGTCCATGGCACCCACGACACAGGAGAAAATCCTAGTGTGGGTCTATTGTTGAAAGCGTCTTTTTTTTTAGTCATCTCTTACGACAGGCAGGAGATACCGTAGCCCTATTCTAGTACCGGGAGTGGAGGGACAAACCTTGTTCCATTCCTAGTAACAGAAATATGATAGTGGTACATTTGTGACTTCATTCTCATTCTTATCGTTCTTATCGTGACTACGTCAACATGTGAATCGCCATAAACACCATAAGACTTAACTATGAGTAACTAACATGAACAATGGTCCATAGACATTGCGACTAATATTGTATAAGAGAAATAATAAATAAATGAAATAACAAACAAAGATACTGAATAAAAACAAGGTCTTCAAGTGAAAAGAAAAAAAACTACATATTATTTACCTGTATCAAGTGTCAATACTGACTGTTAGTGTCAGTGTCACGTTACTGTCAAGAAAACTAACAAATTTACTGCATAAAGTAATTTATTAAAATCGATCGAAACGAGTATATTGAAGCCATTTGACGAAAATAAAAATACTTATTCCATTATCAGTTATATTAATAAAGCCGTGGTTTATAAATTTATGTTTGTTTGTAAGGTTATTTTTTAACAAAATGGACGTGCACTTAAAGGAAAAAGTCAAGCCTTTAGCTCCTGATGTCGCGCTGAATGCAGTCCTCCAACCGAGCCAGGAATTGCCGGCGGAGACGCCGACAGTCGCTGGATACGACTGGGAACTGGGGACCGATTACAACAAGATTCTTGAAAGTTACGCCCGCTCGGGTTTCCAAGCTACTAACTTCGGTAAAGCTGTCGTAGAAATCAACAAAATGCTCAAATGTCGCTCCGTGCCGCTAACAGAAGAAACCTGTGATCCTTATGAAGAAGACAGCTTTATTAAAAAGAAGACTAATTGCACCATTTTCCTAGGTTATACTTCTAACATGATTTCGTCCGGTTTACGCGATACTATACGATTCTTGGTCAAGAATAAACTAGTTGACTGCATCGTGACGACCGCGGGGGGTGTGGAAGAAGACCTGATAAAATGCCTCGCACCGACTTACGTAGGCGATTTCAATTTAAGTGGAAAAGTATTACGAACAAGAGGGATCAATCGAATCGGCAACTTGTTAGTTCCTAACGATAATTACTGCTTATTCGAGGAATGGGTCACGCCGTTGCTTGACCAAATGCTAGAAGAACAAGTTAGGGATGGAGTTGTTTGGACTCCCTCGAAGATAATAGGTAGATTGGGGGAAAAAATCAACGACGAAAGTTCTGTCTGTTATTGGGCATGGAGAAACAATATACCTATCTTTAGTCCTGCCTTAACGGATGGTTCGTTAGGCGACATGATGTATTTCCACTCGTATAACCGACCTGGGCTTATTATTGACATTCTAGGAGACTTACGGAGACTTAACACAATGGCTGTGAAGGCAAATAACACGGGAATGATTATTTTGGGCGGTGGTGTCATTAAACACCATATTTGTAATGCAAATTTAATGCGCAATGGTGCTGATTTTACAGTATACGTTAATACAGCGAGTGAGTTTGATGGCAGTGATGCGGGTGCAAGACCAGATGAAGCGGTGTCCTGGGGGAAGATACGACCAAATGCAACGCCAGTCAAGCTGTACGCAGATGCTACATTGGTGTTCCCACTCATCGTAGCACAGACGTTCGCGAAGCATCATTTTAGCAGTAAAAAGAATGTGTAATTTAACATTGTTTTATTTTTTGTAAAACATCAAACACCTTATTTATGTATGAGGTACCAATAATCATGTAATTCACTTGTTAATAAGCAAAAATAAAATAAGCATAGATAGTCCGTGTGGTTCCTGAAAAATATTTAAAGGGTCTCAACAAATTTAAATAATCTTAATATTGATAATAATAAATGTAATTTGGAGTTTCTAGTTATTTATGATTCTCTAATTTCTACAAATGTAAAAAAATAGACACTAACTCAGAATATTATTACCATTTAGAGCTTTATTTTAATTTTGCTTTGTGAGGTACCTGCCGCGAGCATAAAAGATTTTTCCAACCTTTACACGCCATCTAGTGTTTAGTAGTATAACTATTATTATTACTTCTATCTAGTGTCCGATAGCAGAACTAATCCAAACAACGCCATCTAGTGTACTAAGAAAATACTACAATCGTTCAGAAAGTGCTCAAAAAGATATTTTTAACAATCCTTTTATCATATCATCAAATATATTTTATTATAAATCCTCCATTTAATAAGTGATTTGATATACGATAATCATGTACATGTTTATTTATATTCGAAGTAATTCTTTTCCGAACGTAATCGGTGTGAATGAACTGTCAAATATGCAATGAAGTTATCTGCTGTCTGGACTCGAAGTTTATGTTTGTGTTCGTACAAGCGAAGCTCGTTTTGTTTATGTGTGTCGTCCATGAAAGCGGTCTTCGAAAAGCTCGGACGAGTCAAGTTCGCTGCTTGCTCAATTTTTGCTCATCGTTGAGTTCGGCGCTTTACGGAGCGCAGGTGGATTCTGTTTACCGCCGCGCTTCCTAACAAAAGCTTGCAAGCGTCTTCTAAATTAAAATGTGTTTGAATTTCGAATTATAAACTTTTGAAGTGAATACGAGTGTTTGTGTGCTCAAAATGTGCGTATTCCGTGTGGTTTTGTTCTTTCTGCTGCTGTTATCCGGTAAGTTGCATCCTTTGCGGTTCTATTTATAGGAATTTACGGGCAGTTATTAATGGGAATTTGTTAGGAGGATATGTAATTCGTTCCACATTCAAATTGTAGCTCCTTTGATCGTGATTTAAGAGAAATTGTTATTCATGAACGCATCTTTTGATGTCCGGACGTTGATCTTTTAACAATGTGTTGTAGTGGAACGGAACTGGCGTTGTTTATTTAAATTATTTATTTACGGTTTTAAATATGGAAGGTTTGGTATTGGTTGTCATATTACATTCCAATTTTGAAATAAACTTTTTATCGACTAATTTGGCTTTCAAATAGTAATTTTGTTATTGATCTTAGCTTGTTTATTAGCAGCTTATCAATAACAAAATTATACCTACTGTGATTGTTTATTTAACGTTTTCGCTTATCACGCGTATAATTAGTTCAAATTTAATCATCAGTGTATTTAAATAAATGTGTATGGTTTAAAATCGACTTCAAACTTTTTAAATTTTTTACATTGTTGGACCTTAATAAGATATATATTATTTTAATTGCTGGTAATGTGTTTTAATTAATTTTGTATTTATGGTGGTATAACCATTATTACAACAGTGATCAAAAACATTTTGAGCAAATATGTTTTCCAGATCTTAAAGAAAAATATTCTTCTGTTTTTTAAGTCTAACAATTCGTGCTTGGCCAGGGCAGTAGATGGCTTTAACCTTGTGAGGGTATACACAGCCAGCAGTGGGACGGTGATAATTTGATAACATTGACACTAGGTCTGGGCTAATCTTTACCCTGTAGTCAGGGAGTGGAATACGGCTACGGTATCCTCTGCCTGTAAGAGGCAAATAGAAGGGTGCTTGGCTGCACTAGGAGCACTGATGCGTTCCATTGAAGATCCCGGAACCCCCTGCAAACGCTGAGGAAGGCCAGCGAGGGAGTTTTAGTAGGTAAAAGTCCCTCGTAACTCGGAGTCTCTCTCAAGACTTCAGTATACCTATAAAAAATTTCCCCTGTCACCAAAAAAAAAAAGGTGTAGGGTTATCTAAAAATGAAAAATATAAGGTTGCGCCTCATAAAGATGTAGAGTATACTGGCTTTCCTACAAACTTTATTTAACAGTCTTGTAGGTTCCTCTTTATCATTCTTTATACTTTATCCACGGTAGGAGCCAATTTTCAAACCCCCTTAAAATTTTAAATTATGTGAATAAGGTGGTTGAACTGTGTGGTTCGACTCTGGAAGCAGCAATGCCACGATAAATCCAGTCTAACAGCAATGTTATGCATTCCTGTGTTCTCGTCTGAATGGTGTGGTAAGAGATTTTTATCCAACGAGTACCAACTTTAGAAATAGAAATACTTTATTGCTTTTTTGTTTAAGTTCATTACAATATAAGTGGCCAGAGCCTCCTTTTAAGCAAAATATGCCTGTGTTAGGAGGCTCTGCTCTTCCGCAGGGTTTACATAATAACATGTAGATAGAAATATAAGTAATCATTTCTATTTACCAGTCTTTTTACAAATACATAAAGTTTAATTGTTGGTGCACGTGCATTTTTCGAGAATCTGAATGTGTAATGCTTGTTTGTGTGTGTGTGTGTATGTGTCTACAAGTATGTGTATTTGTTCTTAAGGATAGCAACTCATCTGTGGGTAACAGGTAAGACTGATTTTATCCGGGGTGGATTACAGATGTCCATACGGCAGTGGCCACTTACCATCAGTTGGACTGCATGCTTGTTTGCTACTTATTTATTATAAAATAAATAACTATGTGACTTTTTAGGGACAAGAAATTTCAGAGATCGGACTTTTTGTTCTACCAACTTATTGCATGGATGGCATTCTAATATTCATTCTACTAGGAATACCCATACTTACATTCAAATGACCATCCTTTTAACAATATATTTAGCTATTTCAATTTCTCCCTTCCCCAATGTAAAGTTTAAAATACTATAATACTGGGTCAACATATATGTGTTCTATAAATTATAAAATTTATACTACAAGACTATGTAAACTTCATTTGTAAAAGTTATTATTGTGACTACTTATTAGGAGGGTGCATTTATCACCTGCAGTATCTCATTTGTATGCAAATTGCTACTACATAAGACCTCTTTCAATTCAGAATAGATTACATTCTGCAGTTTCTGTAAAACGTTTTAGTCTGTAGTACAGACCAGCCAGGTTTTGCCAAGTGGTACAACCAATGTAGTTCGACCAAACCTATTTCTAGTGTGCAACAGTTTTTGCGTTTCGGTGGAAGGGTGTGGTTGCCGGCTCAATTTTATCTCAGTCCTCGGAAATAGCAACGCATCTGTGGTCGACTTCATATAGAACCCCTGTTCTATATGAAGTTGCTTACATGGGCACTTACCATCAGGTAGGCTGCTTGCTCGTTTGCTACTTCATATATACCTCTGTACAACCTTTGCATTGATGTGGTATATTTTTTGAAGTACAGTATAATCTAATCCAGCACTATTAAAAACCGAAGGATGCCGGATTATTGGAATGTTCGGTTTACTGGATTATAGTGAAAAAGTCATAGGTAATGAATAAAATAAAGCATTTCATTGCATGTAATATATTACACACGCTTTCTACACTCATAGCCCCACACTAGGATTTCTCGTGTGTCGTGGGTGCCATGGTCACACAAAGACGCATACACAAGCACCCACTATTATATATACTTCTGTCTGGCCGGGAATCGAACCCGGGACCCACTGCGAGTCAGACCAGTATGGTGACCGCTCCGCCACGCGGGTCGTCAAGTTAAATTAACATGTACATTACGTATTACAATTACGTAGTTTTAAAATAATCCTTAATTGAAGTCTGCTTTAGTGCAATCCTTGCTTATAAACCTTTTCTTGCATGTTGCAAAGAATTATAATATTTTAAGCAGATATGCCGTTTTCTTCTGCCCATGTTATGCAGGTATTGAAACAAATCAATGCATCATCTGGTTTAACTCTTACAGTTAGTAGGGATAGGGAGGCGTTGGCGGAAGGTGCCGGATTATTGGACGTGTCGATCTGTCGACGTGCCGGATTAGTAAGATTATACTGTATACCGTATATGATAATGCTTACTACACTCAGAATTGCATACTTGGATTCTTGTGCAGTGGGTGTTATGAACAAAGACAAATGAAAAATCATCCATACCGCCATCCATACCATTAGGAGGTGGCAGAACAAGTGTAGTTCGTCCGGGGAGGTACCACCGTCACACCTATGTCTAGCGTGTAGCAGTTCTTGCGTGAGGTGAAAGGGAGTGGTTGCCGACTCACTTATATATGAGGCGACCATCTCAGTCCTCGGGAGTAGCAACGCATCTGTGATGAACTTCAGATAGAACCCCTGTTCTATATGAAGTTGCTTACAAATGACCATGGGCGGCAGTAACCACTTACCATCAGGTGGGCTGCTTGCTCGTTTGCTACTTCAAATTTATAAAAAAAAAAGCTTCGCTAGTAGGTAGTAGTAGCTTTGTAAATGATATAAGTTTAAAAAACTACTTTACAAAGTGATAAATACGTATTAATTTCGGACAGCGGTTCTCAGATGCTTTAATAGTTGTTGCTTTTTAACTAATACTTTAACTATCATAACAAATGACAAAGGATTCGTTAAAAATATTTCGTGGACTATACATCGGTTTTCAAAGACCACCTGTTATGACATGAGCAATTTTAAACCCCCCTCAAAGCTTAAAAATATTTATGAAGTACGTAAATGAATCTCAAAATAAATTATTCTTATGGCAGCAACAAATCATTAAGGCTTAAGCACCAGGTGAGCAATTAATACGCTATCCTTCTAAATCTCCATAAAAGCCGTTTAAAAGTTACGAGAGCCGGGAATATTTATCCCTCCTTGGGGTTAAAGAGGTGACCCCGAAAAACTGAGTACATTACTCAAACGAAACTCAAAAAGAATTTCAATTAAATAATTAATCGCAAGTAACTTTCCCGGATCATCGGTGGATAAAATATTGAACTAATAACATTGTTATAATGATAAAACAAAAAACCTGATTGTGTAAGACGATTTTTTTGTTCTTAATAGTACACTTAATTTACACATAGACATAAACGCTTTCTACACTCATAGCCCCAAAGTAGGATTTTCTCCTGTGTTGTAGGTGCCATGGACACACAAAAACGAAGACACAAACACCCAGACCCAGAATAGAAATCTAAACTCATCATTCACATTTCTGGACGGGAATCGAACCCGGGACACACTGCGTGTCAGATCGGTATGGTGACCGCTCCGCCACGCGGGTCGTCTTAGTAATTTAACGCTTTATGAGTTTTCGACACATAGTCAAGTAAAAGTACTATGACATAATTATATATTTTTACAATGGTCTATTTATTAGCTTTCATTTGATACACATATTGTCGCAATAAAAAAAAAGTCATCCCTCCCCCTCCCCTTTTTCCCAATTGTAGACGTCATATTTTTTAAATAATATAGCCTATATCACTCTGTAAATTGAGACGATTCTAACGATATTTTATACGTCATAATCCCTCAAGCCGTTTGTAGCGCATGCTAAAGAAATGGACAAACATACAAACAAACAAACATGCATACGCTCGAAAAACATTACCCTTCATCTGACGCAGTCGGGTAAAAAGGATCAGATCGCATTTTTATGGTGCCATAATCGATGTTACAAGGGTCAGTTTACCATGACTCCGACTCGACACGCCCCCGATAATATTTTCAGCCGTAACACTAAAATAAAAATAACCATAAAGGACGATGTACAAAATCATGAAAAAGGGAAGCTCATAAAAGCAGATAGGGTGCTTATTTACTTAGCTATATGAGTAATCAAAGTTGCTTTATGGAAAGGTTTTTAGAGAATGGACCCCGTTTTATGACTGATATATGGGAAACTATTGTTAGGTCGTGAATTCACTTCAATTTTACGAGCTTCATTGAAAGTTGTCTGACCTACTAATGTAACTATAGTATATATTATTTTTAACACATACAAATCAATTGCTATAATTTTGCATTTTTGTCTTTGCTGATATAATGTAAGTATTCCACTAGCAAAAGTAGACATAGTCAATCGAACCACAAAAAATGCTGTTCAGTTAAACTGCAAATAAAATAGGCGGTCATGAGAATCGCTAACAGAAGTTGTTACTTAAAAAAATGCCAAATGCATGTATGCATTTGGCATTTTTACTTACTTATTTTGACTTACTTTTTTACTTACTTATTTTTATTTACTTTTTATTTATTTTTACATACTTATATACAGAGGTGTCGGTTACCATTATAGTGTCGCAATGTTCAATGATTTTCCCATCTCAAAATATACCAACATACTTGTAAATCTATGTACGTATATACATAATATATGTACTCACTTATACACAACATATTATGTACACTTATACAAAGGTGTCGATTACGGTAACAATGACAAGAGTTCCATAGTAAGAAGTTTTCAAAACTAACTTTTTAATGTAGTATTGAGTTCCGTAAGTCTAACACCTAACAAAGTACTTGTCTAGTCAGTACTATAACATTAAACAATCAAACTTTAAAAAGAACAAGCAAACTTAAAGTGTAGGCTAGGACCCAACATCCGTCCGCACCGCCGACACGCAGCGCGTGCCGCCGCATGCGCTACCCGGATTTACTGGAGTCTGAAACGCTCCAATCCCAACGCAAACGTTTGCCAACTGGAAAGAATGCGCTGTATTGATATTTGTGGACACGTCCACGATAGGGTCAAGGGGAGGGTTCAGTAATCGTCGAAATGATAAATATTTGATTGTTTTCTGAGTATCGCTTTCGTACTAAGTAGTCTCTAGATAGATAAAATTGCTCTTGAATAAGACGCATGTTATAAGATTTTCAACAATACATAAGTAAGCAATACTGTAAATAAAAAATGTGTAAATAATGAAATAACTAACTTTTTGGAAGATAGTAAGATCACGGCATTATTATTCTTTTCGCAATTTAATGGAAGAGCTGCTCTCAAGTAGGTTTTGATTATCGTATAATAAAATAAAAACACTAATCCAAAATTCATAGCTTAAGTCAAATTCAATAAAAGATAGTGCAATTTCTTAGCCAGAACTAGAAAGAGAAATATTTTATGTCTCCACGAAAATAAGTAAGCAAAATTGAAATAGATTATTGGAGAGTCAATATAAACAGGAAACATTAATCGTGACGAGTTATCTGTACCGGGAGTTACTCGGAAAACGTTTTCAATAACGTATCCGAGGAAAACCAAGCACCAGAGACCAAGCAAGGAACGTCTTCAACAGATGAGATAGAGGAAATTGATTTTATCTTACTTGTTCTTGGTTTAGTAAGAAATTGTCTATTTTGACGGTAGATGCTTTTATTAAAATGTCTTTGATAAAGAGGATGTTTGATGTCAAGAGTTTCTTAGAGATAAAATCTTATTATGTTGTTGAAGAAAATATGTTTATGAAAAATCAGATTCAAAGAAGTGAAACACTTATTGCTCTTATAACTCTAGTCCTGGATTCTCTACTTTTATATTCAAGGGAAGATATAGATAGGCTACCTGATAAAAATACTCGCAAAAAGAAACGTACATTGTCACAAGAGTTTCTAGAGCAAAGATTTAGAAGAAAGGCCAAGAAATTCCTATTATAAATTTCTATTAAATTCCTATTATAAAAGTAAGAAATAAATGTCTAGTATATTATGTCATTGTATTACACACTATTAAAGTTTATTTAAAACTACAAAATCTTAGGGATAAAGAAACATAATTAGCTGCAGATAATATTCTACACCATATAAAGAATACTAAAATAACAATTCAAACATAAAATTAAAATAAAGTCTTTATATAAAATATTTATTGAAATAGAGAATTAACAATTTTAAAATAAAATGACGGCGACACAAAATATTGAACGTTACGATATGATTCTAAAGTTTATTCACATCCACAACGATCTAGCGTGAAATTCCAGTGGATTTCGCTCATACGATGTTACATTTATTTTGAAAATCTGCGGCGAAGCAGGCTCAAGTCAAGTGAATGGGGAATATTACGTGTGATACACAGCTTTGATGTATCAAAGTAAATTCTATTTCCGATGGAGCGCCGTATTTTATATGGCGATGTTTCATATAATTACGCACTTGAAGCGTTGGGCCTTACGTATTATTTATTGGGCTCGTGTGAGGATTTGCTGACTTTTGTTTGTGTTTTGCATGTTTTATGTGCAAACAGGAATATTAATGAAGGAGGTAAACGCGTTTCAGGTGTACGCCATTTACTTTAGACACATGTATATTATGAAAGTTTTAGGAATAACGACTATTCAAAACGGTAGGTATTGAGTTATTTCCATTAACTCATAGTTCCAAAAATAAATTATAAATGATTTTTGACCCATAATAAAGTAACTTAAGTGAAAGTATTGTGGGCACAATCAGCCAGCATAACGCAGAAAAGCAATCAATACAAATATTTATACAAAGAACAAAAACTACAACACAAAACAAAACAGGAACTAAATGAATGCCTTAATTATTGTTGAATAAATAAAACATATTTAAAACAATACTCTAATTTGATTCTTAAAATTACATTTTGACTAAATTATTGTTAGTTGATAATGTAATTTTAGTTTAAGCGAAACCTAATAATGATATGATATCAATTGAAATAGAACAATAATTAGCTTTTGTTTGAATAGCTCAAAATTTAAATTGAAAGCGGGAAGCTGATATCACAATATTTGTTTACGGCGTGTCATCAGTCATCGTTTCAGGATACATTACGCTCTCGTTATTAGCTTTGAAAACACTTTTGATCCCTCCATGTCTCTATTAGCCAACAAGTGTATATACTGATGCTCTCACATTGTGAATGGAATGAAATATATTCAGTTTTGTTTTTACCTTACATGCTTAATGGACTATCTGATGATAGAGTATGTAGTTTAATTTAGATGGAAGATCATTTAGACGTAATATTGTCTTATAAATTGATGAAGACTGACTGCACGCACGAAAAAGTGTCACGTTTCGCCTGAGCCTGAGCGTGCAAGTGAGAACGCGGAAAAAATATTTGAATTAACGCGTGTAAATAAATGTTAATTAATGGAAATTAATTCAAATTTCATTTCAAATTAATTCATAAAAGTATGCAATTTTTCATCAATGATTCTTTATGACATTATCAGGTAAAATTGTCGTCCGTAAACCGATGTTACAGAAAAAAATTTTCTTTACTTTAGATTTTGAGTCATCGTTCTAAGTCTTCTAACTTATGTACTTTGTAGAAAAGAAAATAGTAGATTGATTTTGAGTATTGCTCGACATTGCAAGTATTGGACAAATTAGGTCAAGTAGCTCATTCGTCATGCTTCATAATTAACATTCTCATGCTTCTAAAATAACTTTGAAAGATTTGATCATTAAAAAAATCTTAATGCGTAAATTCATGGCCCATCACAAATTAATTTCGAAATGTAAGTAACTCAAAGTAACCTGTATTGTTCGTTAATTTGCTGTTCGTTTCAAACCAGAAACCCAATAACATCACAGACTTAATTGAGACACAGCGTCTCACTAAATATAATATTTCCCTTCATAATTAACCACTCGACTACAACGGTGTAGCACATTAGAGCCCATGTCATACATGCCTACATGTGTACACATGCCATCGATTGGTATCCTCTCGCCTGCAGCCGATATTAAATGTTTGTGTTAGAACGTTCCAAGGTAAACGCAAACAATGCCGTACAAGCGAGGATTTGGGGGCCCAATATTTCCTAATCCCCATATTTATAGCTATACATTCCCTTTGTGACAGCACCGATGTTTAAAATATTGCTCTGATATTCGATAGGTATCGTTTTATAAGCTTGAGGGTACTTGCGACTATGATTAATATAAAATTAAAACTAATTTTTCAGAAACAGAAAGGGTACTCAGCGTTATGAGATTGGAAACTGAACTTACTTGACTATTGTATGACACAAAATAGAAGTAATATCCACGTATATTTTTGTTTATAACTAAATCTAACGATAAGACAGACGGGCTACCTAATGGTAAGTAGTCACCGTCATCTACAATGGACAATGCATCGCCGGTTTTGAAAGAAAACTCTTTTCACACTTTTTTTAAACAGCCTCATGTCATAACGTACTGGGAATACCCCAGGAATAAGCTCATTTAGTCATCATTAATATCAGTTGAAAACAACCCTATAAAACATGAGTTCACAACATTTATATTGCAAAAAGATAGAACTCATTCTCATAAACGTTACGTTCTAAGAAATCATCCATTAGAAGCATAAGCTTTAGCGGATTAAGTTAATAAGGGAATATTTGTGCAACAACTGGAAACTTTTAATAAGGTTTATCAACAACTTTGATTTTATGCTCTTGTACGTTTTAATGAATGCTTATTATATTCTGCTGTTGAATGAGGAGCTTCCGGCGAATAAATTCCACACCTTCGTCAAAGGCGAGTGTATACAATAGAGATGATTTAATTTAATTAATAATGCAAACTCACAATTATTATTTTAATAATAAATACTTATTTTTTGTAAAATGGTTTTAATATGACATTTAAAAAATAAAAGCTGGTTGTACTTGAGAACAATTATGAATTAATATAACGATTATGTTCATTCAGGTTTTTTTTAAAAGCTTCCACAAATGTCTCGATTAATTTGTTAACGAGAATTTGTTCTTTGTTCACGAAGGATTTTACTAACATTACTAACATTATTCATATTACTTACATGGACAAAGTAATAAAGTAAGAATGATCACAATCTTCGTATCAGACAATGAGAAATTGTTTATCATTAATTCCATACTTTAGGAGCGCAATATTATAATATCTTGTAAACGTTCTCAAACATGAACGCTGTGTTGTAGCAGGATTAAATGTTAGAGACCACAATTTTAAGCATCACTACACATGGATAATTGACGGATCCTCTATTAATATTGACTCTGCGGAGTACGGGACGTTACAAAATGTCCGATATCGTTAATGTTAGCGTTAAAGTTTGTATAATTTTCCACCCTGTTCAATTAAACCCGAGGCCCGGCATAACCTAAGCCTCTGTGTACATGTGTAAAGTAACTTCGTCGAGTAAATTGTGTGTGATTTAGACCGCTTAAGCCTACGTTGAAAGGAACTTTGCCACTGTCTCCGGATCCATTAAAATTATTTTCATTAATGGACTGAAATAGGTGTCGGTATAAGATTAGAAAAATTAATATCGCGCACAAAATAATATATATTTTGCTATAATAGGTATATTATTATTTTGTGAGTCGATGACTAAAGACTACACACCAAAATTTGAGTTCATTCGATTACGAAATTATCAAATTTCAAAACTCATTGTATATTTTTATCAATGTCGAAATTGCAAACGTCTACCTATATTATTGTTTATAAAATCAATCTGGTTTCATTATATTACTTCTGTTTTTTTTTTACCAAAATCGACTTAAAGAGACAAATATACTAAGACAATAGTCGTATTATTTTTATCCTTTAAGACTGATGATCCTTGCTTAGACGTTTATTTCGCCAATCCAAACAGTTTAGTTGCGCCTTCGGACACAAATTAAGATTAACTGCTAATCGATATTGATGTTCCTAATAGACACAAAAAGGTCGTTTGGTCGGTGAAAACGTTTTTTCGTTTGCAATTCGTTTTAACTGCAAGTGAATGGACGACGAAACGAAAGTATTTTTATCTGTAAGTTCTTTATGGAGTTGAGGTTATGGTAATCGAGTGGAATGGTAAATGTGTTGGACATTTTTGCTGGCGTAGTTTTATTTGGATCTGTATGAAGTTCAGTAAACTGAGTAATTGAAACACGTATTAATACGTTTTAATACAGATAAGAACATGTTATTCTTCGATATATCGAAAAACTAGATTTTTTCACAGTTTCGCCCGCTTTGGTTATTCACCACAATAAAGAGTATCATATGTGTTAATTCAAGTTGTAATTTATATGCGCGCCAAATTTAAATTTGATCAATAGATAGTAGTTGCTTGAAAGATTAACAAACATATATAGTTACTGCCTTCCAAACTTCAAAATATCAGTATACAATGTGATGTGATATGAGTGACTGAGGTTCAAGTCACATTCTATCTATCAGCCCTTTAAAGTCCACTGCTGGACATAGGCCTCAAGTCACATAATAATATAAAAAAAAAAATGTAATACAGGTCTTAAACAGGACTTTGTCTAGGATAACAGGGTTTAATGTTAAATTTATTATATGAGTCTCCAGCATATGATAATAACATAACTTTATACACATCTACTCTTTATATATTCATATATTATAAGAATAGTTCTAATTAAACATAACATGAACTCTGTGAAAGAAGATGCCATGAACTTCTAGTTAGATTTGAAAACTTTAGAATGTCATTAAGAACAAAGTATATCTGGCGACTCGGATCTTCATCATACATAAAAAGTCAATGAACTCATTGACCTGCATAGGGGTGTAACAATTTGTTAAATTGGCTCCAGGCATCAAAATAAACGAATATACTAATAAGAATTTTAGTAAGGGATTCTGCAATCGTGGAAGTTAAGAAAAAACTCGAACAAAAACTAACTAATATAAATTAAAACGACCCAAGGTTTAAAGTAAATATAGATACACTTGTCGTATGTACTTAAAAAAAAAAAAAACATATTATAATCCGGTTATTAATAAAATATCTATAATATTTATCATATTTACATTTGTTACGCATGTTAGTAACACATTCTAAATAAATAAAAATCTATCTATTGAATAATGTTTGCCTTCATAAGAATTGTAACTTAAAAAAAAACGCTTTAAGCGGTTAAACGTTTTTTGTACTCATAGCCCCACGCTAGAATTTCTCCTGTGTCGTGGGTGCCATGGACACACAAACACGAATACACAAACACCCTGGCCCAGAACAGAAATCCAAACTCATCATTCACATTTCTGTCTGGCCGGGGATCGAACCCGGGACCCACTGCGTGTCAGACCGATATGGTGACCGTACCGCCACGCTGCATGATTGATTGGTACTTCAATCACATAGACAAGAAAACATGAAACGATGTTGTCTTGTATCTTTTGTACGCCTTTTATATTCCGTGAATAACCGTTACGAATATTTATTCTACTTAAACCTCTATAGCAACTTCTGAAATTGCTTTAAAGAAACTAAAACGATTAAGCCTGTCTGAGTTTTAAAAAACATTATTGTTATAAAAAGCTTATCGTCTCCAATTAGTAATACCGCCGCTATCAGGGTCTGAACTTATAAGTAGAGTTTGTGAAAGAAAAGTTTTTATAACGGATGGTATAATAAAAGTAAAAGAAGCAAATCATGCTTATTTTCTTGGATAGTTTCAGATAGTCATCCAAGAGAACCTTAAGCCAGTACTCCATACAATAGCTCCTGTCTAACAATATTCGAAAATGAGTGGGATCGGCCACATCTGTCAAGGGTTGGCAATTTTGGAACTTGGACCATTTAGGTTTTAGGTTAAAATATCCTACATTCGGCATGCATATGAGGTTTGAGATCTTCATTCTCATAAATATATACATTATTAAGTGAATAATTTAAATAACACAAATTATTACATTATTAGTTAAGTTAGGTTTATTTTTTTCCTATTGCAAAAGCCGATGGTAGAAATTAAAAATAATGTTGTCTTGATACTCAGACTAACAAATATAATATTCATACGTTATGCGTGTATTTGTATTAAATTTAGCCTTATATGGTTCTTATAACCTGTTTTTCTTTACGTATTATTATATAAACTGTCAAAATGCTCTATCTTAAACCATTGCAAACACAACATTATCATGTAATTCTATAGGTAACAAAGACTAATAATAAAAATATATTTTTTAGGCAGGGGTCTGTATTATTTTTTTTTAATTTTATTTAACGCGGATGGCCGCATGAGAGTTCGACTCGCATTTGTCGAATTATAATTATAAAAGTCGATGGGAATTTAAAAAAGTCTGTATTAGAAACAAAAATTTCACACGTAGCATAAAATTTCAAACTGCAACTAATCAAAAAATACGAAATTAAATTAGTGTAAAATACGAACTTTGGTATTAATTCTTTACTTTAGAATGGATACTTTACATATCGCATGTTTTTCTAGTACTTCACGTTTTAAATCGTACCATGTTAAATCCGCGTAATGAAGACACGAGTCTAATTACGTGCGCATATAATGTGCTTTGCAATTGAAGTCTACATAAGTAGTTACCCCATTACACATGTCGTAGACAGTAGACACGCTCAAGAGTTGAGAAGACTTGCAGAGAACCAGCGCTCGTACACGTTTTTTTGTATCTAGATGTCTTGCACGCTTCGTTGAGAGCTTTCAGTCACAAGACGTTACGGGTTTTGTGTTGTGTCTCTAAATATTTTGCGATTGTTTTTAATTTTTTCCACAGAGTATTTAAATACTCTTTATTTACTTAGACAAACTAAGGACTTATGAACGTTGTGACTTACAGCTTATGAAGTATGTACATTTTAGTTTGACAAAATTTAATGAGAGGCAGTGAGAGGTGTGTTTATTTTGTGTGCATTGTGTGCACGCTGGCAAGAATTTGGCTATATGTATATTAAAATAAACGCTCAGATTTCAATTAAATACTTTCTAATTTATATGTTCAAATATCTTTCTCTATACTTTAGATATATCCATCAACCGCTATTCGGAAAATAGCAAGAACAAGGTTTGAAATAATTTTGATACAAAATCAAACCACCATAGGAAGTTCTGAATCTTAATTATGTCGGATATATTCGAGATTAAGGTTCATCTCAAATTTCCGTGGAGTATCATGATACCTTAGGTACAAGAGATCTAATAATGACCAGTTCTCAAGTTTATTCACAGAGAGGCGATCCTGATCTCATTTTCTCGTTTGTTTACCTAAGACCTCTAGGGAGTCGGATAAATCCAAGCTAATCTTCACAATGGAAAATATTTTGATGAGCAGAATAGTAGGTTATTTTCGATTATTCCGTTTAATGTTTAAGTATACATATGTATGTATCGTAGGGATACGTGACTTATGCTTATAAATAAATATTATTCCTTATGTACCAGATATATTATATAATTATTAAAAAATAGAGTTCATTTTTGATCCGACTGCGTCAGAAGAATTGTAATCTTTTTCGAGCGTATGTATGTCCTATCTTTGGCACGTGCTAAAGCCCAAAACGGCTTGACAAATTATAGCATATTACTTATTGGATTCGTCTCAATTTGCTCAGTCACATAAGGCTATATAATTTTAAAATAGTGCCTGTAAATAAGAAAAAAGAAACATAGGGAAGGGATGACTTTTATCTTTATCATGACATTATGGTTATCATATGAAAGCTCGCAAATAAACCATTAAAAAATATTTATTTTATAATACTTTTATGTTACTAATTTGACGAACTCTCACAAAGGCCATTAATCGCTTTCAAGCAGACGGGGTTTTTGGTTCAATATTTTAAATAATGTTACTTGTTGACTAATGGCATAAAAATTTGGGAAATTTTATTGAAAACCTGAAAAACGGTGGTGCTCAAAGTATTAAATTGAGAATTGTTTTATAAGTACATTATGTTTTAATCGAAATGGCAAAAAGTTTGTTGACGATTTCAAAAATAGGTTACGTTAGCTTTGTACATAGGATACTAGAACTTCAGAGGACTAAGAACGTTATAAGTTGTTTGACACACATATTCTATGTAGTAAAGTGTTCCCACAAAGCCATTACACGAAGCTTTGCCTCTGTGCAATATTTACTCTACCGCTGAGGGTGAACTTCTCTACTTAATGTGCGCTCCGAAGTTCCCGCTACGTCATTGTGGTGCTGTATTCAATCCTATTATATTGTGGACGATTATTTTATTTTGTTTAATTAAATAAAAAAAAAAATACGTTACATTTTATATATGCATGAATTTTGCTTCGGATGGATCGCTCAAAATTGTGTATGTAATTTTAAAATAAGCGTAGATCATTTATTAACAAAAGAAAAATACAATTAAATTAAGATACTTTTTTTGGTGTCGGTTTAAAAGTATTTCCTAACTAAATTTACATAAGTAGGATTTTAACAGTTAAAGTAAACTAGCGGTTGTATCATTACTTACCATGTAATTTCATGTGATAGTAAGTGATGATGAGACATAAGATTTGGCACCCTTGCCTAGATGATGTTTCTTCTTTCACTCTTGTCTGACAGACATGCCGCTCTGACGCTCGGTGGGTTCCGGGTTCTATCCCCGTCCAGACAGGTATCTGAATGATGAATTTAGATTTCTGTTCTATGTCTGGGTGTTTGTGTATTTTTTTTGTGTGTGTCCCTGTTACACACGACCCGGAAGAAAATCGTAGTGTAAAATAAAAAAAACACGTTTTCTACAATCATGACGACCCGCGTGGCCGAGCGGTTACCATACCGATCTAACGCGCAGTGGGTCCTGGGTTCGATTCCCGGCCAGACA
>DWNE01000334.1:0-31517 GCA_018249875.1 Cecropterus toxeus | reverse complement strand
ACCCTTCCACCGTAACGCAAGAACTGCTTCACGCTAGAAATAGGTGTGGCGGTGGTCTTCCCCTGTCGAACTACATTGGTTCTACCACCTGTTCTGGTGTAAGCTTATTACGATATTTTCCTTTACAATCATAATTGTTATATGTGTGAAGAAAAATCATTTTCATTCAGAGAAAAATCAGACTTCAAAAGTAATGTAATTAATGGTTAATGATGAGTTCCGTGAAATAAAACGATTTGGATTTTCCAAACCTGAATCGAGAACGTGTGGTACTCGCACGATATTTATTCAGTCGATTATGCGTGCGAAGGTAGGTTTTAATTTACAGAATAACACACTCGTGTTCGATTATTTTAAGAGACGTTTACGTTGACTGTATAAAAACTTTGATATCGGTATATTTCCAATAGATATCGTATATCGACTATTTTTTAACTGACTTCCTAAAGGAAAGAGGTGATTATAATATGGAAGTAGCAAACGAGCATGCAATCCACTTGATGATGTGGCCATTGCCACCCATGGACATCTGTAATAAACCCCCGATGAGGACAGTCTTATCTAAAATTAGCCACAGATGGGTTTCTACCCCTCACATCTAAGCTGGAATGCCTCGGTTAATCTAGTATACCTTCCTTAGCACGCCATTTAGACGAGAACAAATCAGTATGTTGTTATTAGGCAGAAATATGTGTGGCAATGGTGCTTCTGTAACCGAGCCACAAAGAGTTCTATCACCTTCAGAACTGCAATGTCAGCAAGTTTATTTTTCTCAGTAGGTTTACTAAAAATCACAATAACTCAATCCTGCTTATCTTTTTTAAATGTTGTAGAATCTAAATATTTTTAAATGTAACCTCCCCCCTAATTTAAAACGTACCACTTTAATACACCTCTAATTTTGTTCTGAATAGTTTGTCAACGGATTTCATTTAGAACAGACTACAAAACTCTATCAAGACACGGCTGGAGGCTATTTGCTTTAAATTCATACACTAGTCCTGTGAGCACGGTCCTTAAGCAAGCCACATTTGATCGAGTTATGCATTATTAATGAACTCCGACAAATAATTATAGGGTACACCGATTTATCGCTCGAAGCGACTAGGCTTTATGTTAAAGTGTGGGGAAATGCGTGGGGTCCTTGATTGAGATGTAGATTTTTAGATGAACTTGCTTGGTACACAACAAGATTAACTATGCGCTTGTCACGCGTATATGAAGTATATTCTTGTTTCGAATTTCTTGCTTATTTGTGGTTGCCATATTTGTGGTTGCCATAATTTGTGGTTGCCATAATTTGTTTTTCCAGCTTTCATATAAGATGATCTTACTCCTCAGACGTCGCAACTCATCTCTGATTGACTTCAGATAGAACCTCTTTTCTACATGAAGTTGATTCCAGATGTACATTGGTGACACGTTTGCTACTTCAGTCTGATAACAAAAAGCTTGTTTGCTATAACCTACTACACTTAGTTATAAAAAAATGCATTATGTTTATGGAATGATCTTGGACCAGCATGTCAATCGGTAGGATCTTAATAAGACAATTTTCAGATGTGTTGCTTTCACTGAAGACTACCTACTTGCCTACACTGTGTCATGCCATACTTGAAAACCAACTTGGAACGCCTTGTCTCTCTCTTAAACGTTATAAACTGGAGCATATCATCGCTTGACAATAACAAGGCAGAAATACATGAATCACAAAGGGTTTTTCCACTTTCTGAGTTCGATAAATTTAATGTCGTTTTTTATAACTGTTATAGCCAAACTCAAGGGTTTACTTAGTTCCACAGTCACTACTCTAGAATAGAAATATAAATTCCTCATTGTAATTATATTTCAGCGAAGCGGAATTAAACCCGAGACACTGAGCATGTTGAACAATATAAATACTAAACCACTTAGGCGTCATAATTACGTCAATTTTTTGTGTGTGTTTTTTATATTTTCTGGGTTTTCATTATATGCCTAGCAATTTACTGGTAGGTAGAACTAGTATAGATTGACCGGGGACCACTGTGTCTGTGTGTGTGTTTGTGGGGCCCGTGACCGCTCAGCATAAGGTGGACTGCATGCTCATTTGATACTAAATATTTATATATTTTAAAAGTTTCAAAATTTACAGCAATATGAGCAACATTCTATCTGCAATATATTCTGCTTTATAGGTCAATTTAAAGTAAACTGAAGATCCGGGTTCGCAGGTCAGGTGGGTCTTTTAATGCAGGATTAGCGAAAGCCGATAATGACCTATTTCAACTCGGGAAGGTTCCGGGTTCAAGTCCGGGCTTAGTGAGGTAAGGGTCATTGTTTTACGTCACAATGGGGAACAGATTTGGCCCTTTCAACTCAGATTAGAATAAGGTCTATGCGCAGTGCAGTTTAATCACAGGAGTTATGCTTTTTTTCATACGAAAGCCATCCTATATAAAGCGATTTAATATTGTTGCAGCTCGATAATCGAATATTAATAACAGTTTTATCGATAAACCTTTCGATATGAAGAGTGTCGATTTTTATGATGGTATCGATTTTCCATAGTAGGTATTTTAGAGAAGTTCTACCTAAAATCGACTAAAAGTGGATCACTATGGCGGAACGCCTAGAAAAGTGAATATCTACCTTTAAATTATAACACGGTAACATTAATATGAAGATCGCAATTTACCTAAGTCTATAATGGATGTTTATATTTGATTCAATCGCCAGCCACTTGCTGGTCACCAGAATTACCTGCACGTCTCTGACATAAAATAAGTATAAATGAGTTTAAAGCTGGTAGATACATCTGTGGTTCGACTCTAGCAGCACTTCTACCAAATCTCTATCAGCCTGATTAGATCAGCAGTATTAAGCCTTGCTGCTTGTTGATGTTTTGATGTGAAACATCGTTGGCGTAGCGATGCTTGCATTTATTGATTTCATTGTACAAGACTAAGCGGGCTGCAGTGTTAGTTGGACTTAGTGCGGGGTACCGTTCGTAGATGACATTATTTCCATTATGGTATATATTTGGTTCCTATTGCAACCTTGTCTAATATGTATATTACTTGCACGAACAAGATGTTTGACATCTGCCAAGCTTTTGTTGATGTGGTAACAGACACATAAATATCGGCAAAAATAAATTCAAAACCGCATATCGTGAATACCCGTAACATATTAGAATTACCCTAGGCATTCTAAATTATTTGTTAAGTATAGCAACGCATATGTAGATAGACTTCATGTAAATTCACATCCGAGTTGTTTACTATCTTATCTGAGATTGATAAATGATCCAAGAGCAGTGGTCACTTGCCTTTAGGTGGGCGTGGTCGCTTAGTACTTCTCCGATATAAAAAATCTACGTACATACATGTAATCTAGTACAAAAAATAAAAATTAAAGGCGCTTTTTTATTAACAAAATTGCGTTATTTATAATGACGTTATTTATAATGGTGAATTGTGTGCCTAAATTGAATGACAGTGTGAATAAACCCGAACAGGCGCAACCAAAATACGTTATGGTTAATGAAAGCCTCACACCGAGCTCTGACGCATTCAAAATTTAGATATAACGCCTCGTGTGCTATGTGAAATATTTCATTACTTTATGAAAGAGCAATTTTATAACAACATTTATTAAAACGCCAGTATAATAAAACCGGGTAAAGAAACTAATACGGTACTCTACTATATACCATAACCAGGTGGTAGAACTAGTGTAGTGCCACCGGGAAGATACCACCCCAACTATTTCTAGCGTGAAGCATTTCTTGTGTTTTGGTGGAAGGGTGTGTTAGCCGGCTCACTTATATATGAGACGACCATTTTTTTTTATAAATATGAAGTAGCAAACGAGGAAGCAGCCCACCTGATTGTTAGTAGTTACTTCCGCCCATGGACATTTGTAAGCATTTGTAAGCATTGTAAGTATTTGTAAGTCTATCACAGATGCGTTTGCTATTCCCGGGAACTGAGATGGTCGCCTCATATAAAAGTGAGCCGTGAGTTCTCCAGGAATAGCAACACACCTGTGATCGATTTCAGATAAAACCTCTGTTCTATATGAAATTGCTTACAGATGTTCATGGGTGGTAGTGACCACTTCTATCAGATGGACTGTATGCTCGCTTGCTACATCAGTCTGATCAAAAAATCTTTAGTCTTAATACATACGAGTACGTATAATTATCACTCTATACTACACTCTGCGTTTGATCATAAATGTTGGTTTAAACGTACAGTTGAATTAAACAAATAAATTAGTCAAATACCTCATTCCAAATCAAAAAGATGTTTATCGCATTTGGATCCTTAATACTCCGTGTATAAAATATCAATATCACCTTTAACGGTTAAAAGTACAGTCCTTCGAATAGGACAGCAAATTAGCCAGTTGGCTTAAGTTTAGACAGCCTTTCTACAGAACCCCTACATATACGTCCTCTAGATATCCCAAAACGACAAATGAAACATTCCTCTTACGTTGTTTTATACCCAATAAGGCTTTTGTGATAAAATTAATTGCATTTTCCCCCTATGCACCCCAATACCACTTGTATGTCTGATTATATAGTATTATCCGTGGTATTCTATTATGGTGGCATTAATCTGTTAAGGAGATTATAAATAATAACATTCTATTTAAGTAATTGCGGTGCGTATTCGTTTTGTTTCAATTCAATGTAATGGTTTTAATTTAACTTTTTTTTTTTAATATTTAATGGAATGATGACAAAAATAATAAATTATTTAATATTGTAAACTTAGCTATTACAAACGTTGAAATTGGCGCCGAATGGCATCCTTTGTCAGGTGTTGAACATTGCAAAAAGATGCAGTACGTGCTTTTACTCGTATTTAGAACCTGTCGTCTCGTGACCAGCATAGAGCTACGGTATCCATGTGGTAAGTGTGGAGACTAAAAGGTGCTTAGAAGGCTGCGAGTAGCAAGAGCGTTCAAACACATAAAAAATTAAAACCAGTTGAGGGTCGCACTAGTTTCAATAACTCAAACCGCGCAGTGAAGTGTTAACATGAAAATCTAAAATCCGCCGAAGGGTCCGATTGTATATTAATAACCAGACTCGTAGCATGTGGTAAGCAGAAACTCATGAAGGACAAGTTTTTCTTGCACAAACTCCCTTATTCGCGACACACAAGGACGGTTATTGCGTGCGTTTTTCACGCGTGCCAGGGCAGAGTAACAGATGCTGTAATCGACCCCAAATATTCGAAGGGTACTCCAGAATTGATTACGGTATTGTACGGAGATCTGGGTCCGTAAGCGGATTCCTTTTTAATGGATTTTTCTTTGAGCACTTTCCAAAGGCTGGTCAGCGCCGCGATATTATTGTACGCACTGATCGACCTGTCAATGTTTAAGGGTGTTGGTGAATCGATTATAGGAATGCGCTTGTCAACCTGTTAGAATATGTCAGCGAATGTGTTGAAATTTTTCATGGTTGAATAAAAAAGATTTTAATAAGTCCTTCGATCATGTATTTATTTGTTTATTTACTTATTGCAGTCCACTTTAATAAAAATCACAATAGGACAAGTTTACTGCCTGGTAGTTTTTAACAGTCAACCCTGGTTGGTTAAAATATTAACGGTAAGGGTCCTGTCCTACTACTGCCTTTCCTATTTTTGTCTATTGTATCTTTAAAGAGCTGTTATTTTTAAAACGTCATAATATAATGTGATGTAATTATTGACAGCATGAATACTGAGTTATTGTTAAGAAATAAATAAACAGCTACGTAAAGATGAATGAACAATATTAGCAACTTATCTATACAAGTTAAGAAGAACATTTTTTTTAAACGTCTTAACCATTCGACGCATTGTTTCTTAATAGCACAGCTGCAAACGCGTTTGTCTATATAATAAAAGTTCAATATATACAAAAATCCAGATCCTTGCGTCAAGCTAAAAATAAACGCGTTAAGACATTTTTAAAAGAGTGACAGTCGAAAATAAATCAAACCCAGTTCTGTTTATCCCGATATATTTTTAACCACTTTGATGTGACAGTCGGCTTATTTTCTTTATTAATTATAAAAATAAACAGGAAATACACATGGCGGTAGACAAAGCTTGAAAACTCGACATAATCAATAACAGTTGGGAAATACTTGAGTTATGACCTTCAGACTCGAATTAATAAATTATAATTTACTTTCAAAGAATTAATATTTTGTAAGATTAATTAAGTGTGATAACGTATAAATTGCCCTCTGGAAATATCAAAAGGCCCTTGTGGATTATGAAAGCACCTAATAGGTAAGAGAACCTGCATTTAATGATAATTATAATAGTACCTATAAAAACGCTTTCTAAAGACGCTTTCTACACTCAAAGCGCCACACTAGTATTTTCTCCTGTGTCGTGGGTGCCATGAACACACAAAGACGAATACACAAACACCCAGACCCAGAACAGAAATCCAAACTCATCATTCAGATGCCTGTCTGGCCGGGGATCGAACACGGGACCCATTGCGCGTTAGATCGATATGGCAACCGCTCGGCCACGCGGGTCGTCACATGATGTATCGCATCTATGTTTATTCATTACGGTTTCATATTATGTGTTTTGTATGGTGTGTATATTGAATATCACTAATTCCTCACTTTATGTTGATATTGTAAGAACAAAATCCAAGAGATGAGAAACAGCATCTTCCTGTATGATATCAATATCCACTGTGGTGACCGACACGCTTAAAAGGCGCGGTGAGTATTGGCAAAAACCCATTATAGAAGGTTTATGTCCAACAGTGGACATCAAAGGCCTAGTGGGTGGATGATTTCGTACACTCATGAAAATTTGGTGCGAAAACACGTGCCAACACTTGTACATTATTCTACTTTTACATCATCATCTATCATCGCTTTACAGTAAATAAGTTATATTAAAAACTGCTAATCAACTGAACGTCATAACATGCAGGTTTAGTTTAAAAAAATGTATTGCAAAAAAGAAATGCATTAGTTTAAAATATCTATATAATTAAGACTGCAAATAGTTTCCTTTTTAAATCTAGATATAACTTTACTTAATTATTTGCAACAGTTATATTAAGTAAAAATTAAACTACAAATATAACAAAGAGTTCAAACCGCTGTCTTTTGGAAGGGTACCAAGGAGGCTGGCCACATTTCCCCTTTGGATAACTAAGCTAATCCTTTGGCAAAATATGAACCAGCCCTCGGTTCATTTTTTTCAAATCTAGATTAACTAATTCAGACATTCAACGTCAGCTATGCCTGAGTCAGTCCATTTCACCGTGAACTATATTTTAAGGTATTAAAGAAACTTTAAATTGTGGCTCCAAAGTGAATAGAACACTAATTTAAGCAGACTTTAGGACAGAAAACTCCATTAACTCTGGAGGCTTAATCTCACAAAAACAGGCGGTCAAAGCATTTCAGACTGAGGAGAAGAAAGTTACCTGAAATTGGAAATTCACGAGAACACGTAACATTCTCAACCGTGCGGTTTTTTGTAGTCGAACTACCTAAGAAGAATTAAGTTTGAGTGAGTGCAACTTTATAACAATACTCTGCTAAGCTTAGTGGACGCAGAAGTTAAAAAAAAATGTAAAAGTATTTCATCGTGAAGCCCATAAACATAAATACAGCCAAGTTCACAAAAAATATTATTAGACACAATAAAAATCTTTATCTACTATTGAATCACACATACTCATATCCTCCATGCGAGCCGTTTTAAATTTCAGTTTCGTTGCAAATTAAGATGATATAATGCGCGTTACGAATAAAATCTAATTAAACAAAGTTCTATGTTAAACTGTCTATCTAAATTGTCGTATCGGATCATGTATTCTTGCTACTTAGAGAATTATAAATTAAACATTAGCTTTAGAACTACAGTTAATGCATCAGATGGAATCAAACAGCAATGACTAATTAACCCATTCTCTTTGCATCAAGCAACATGTCTTCGGAAGCAATCAATCCATTATTTGAATAACGCTCAACAAAGCACAACTGAACCCAATTAAGGAAATCGCATGTCGTTACTACGCATGTGGTATAAAGTACTGGCTTCACGATAAGCGAGTAAGAGGTATATCAATAAATGAGTATTTTTTGCAAGTAAAGTAACAAATAAGCTTGCAGTTTTTTGATACTCGTAGTGAGTCTTTAGATATAGAACATTAGAAAATACGTTGTAATATCTAAATAAGAACATTATACAAACATCCGTGTGAATTCGCGGTCATCCTTATCATTATAATATATTTCTTTAAAAATATATGTATTTAAGACGACATTATTTACAAAACATATGATTAGAGACTAATGTTATCGTGGAATTGATAACTATTTGGTACTCACGATACACGTTTTAAAGTTATTTACATGAAAAATTTAAATGAATAAAAACCTTTTATGCTTCCCATTGAAATGGAGGATGATACTTTATTAATTTTATAATTTATCGTATTTATTTATTTTAGGCCAAATAACTTACTAATTATAAACTTTAAAAATGAATGATTAATGTACCTAATAATAAAGTATCTTGGCACGCTTATCAACCTTGATTCTTATTTCGCATCACTTATCGTTTACCGTTCACAGTGAAGCTGTACCGCGCATAATATAGCCCCGTATGCGCACCCGAAAGGTGTTCCCTTTAATCTCGCCAGATCCCATTAATTCGTTTAAGTGACGTTCAGTAAATCCGCTCTGACGTTCTTAATGTGGACTTAATTAAGTTTTATTAATGAACTTCGCTCTCTGGAGGCTATGAAATTCTAATAACGACTAATACTTACTGGTAGGAATTAATTCGCGTTACAATTGCGGCATTTTAGCGGCAAGTTTATGGTGAAATTAAGATTCTGCTGATTGATTGGATAACTTCCGAAATAAATTCATTGGTTCTAGAACTCTTTACCACGTATTTTTATATAACATTTTTTAGCAGACTTAAGTAGCAAACGAGTATGCAGTACACCTCATGGTAAGTGGTAACTACCGCCGATCGACATTTGTAAGCAACTTCATACAGAACAAGGGTTCTATCTGAAGTCAATCACAGATACGTTGCTACTCCCGAGAACTAATTGTCGCCTAATATATAAGTGAGCCTTGCTACATTATTACTTTACTGACATAAGTATTTCTAGCGTAAAGCGATTCTTGCGTTTCGTATGTTAACTTATACGCATGAGGAGACCATTTGATATCATCACGCCGGTCTGACACGCCAAGCACACCGAAAGGCAAGAACTTCTTTACGGAAGAAATTAATATGGCGATGGTACTTTCCCGGTCGAACCATATTCATTCTATTCTTGTCAAAAAACTTATAAGAAACACTTCAAAATTACTATTACTCAAAAGCACTTTTAGTAGTAAATGACACGACGTTGCATCATATTAACATGACATGATATACATGTGATAAACACTAGTATATCATATAATATCGTAGCAATTAATATCGTTGGTTCAGAGCAGTGATAGCCTAATGGTTGAAACTCCGCCTCTCAATCGAGGATCCGGGGTTCGAATCCCAGGCACGTATAGTGGTATTTTTTTGAGAAAAATTAGTGAATTTTTCTAAAATTATGTGCGTATTAATAATTTAACTATCACTGTTTAACGGTGAAGGAAAACATCGTGAGGAAACCCGCACATCTGAGAGTTCTCGTAAAAAAAAGAGTTCTCAAAAGTGTGTGAAGTCTACTAATTCGCACTTGGCCAGCGCGGTGGACAACTAAACTAAAACTAAAACTCTCTCCCTCTCTCTCTCTGAGAGAAGACCCGTTCCCAGTAGTGGAACAATACTGGGTTGACGATGATGATGAATATCGTTGGTTCGATTGAATAACAACATAACTTAAAAATGTTTCTTTTACATGAGAGCAAGGTAAAAATTAAACAATGCGTTTTGTTTTTATCGTTTCAATGACTAAATTACTTAAATAAACGAACTGACTTAAATAATAAAAATATATTTAATTAGAGCACTATTTTTCTATTATATGCCTTTTCTGAATAAAACTGTATTTTTAACTTAAAATTGATTAGTTTTGTTCAGTTATGGATGAAAAGCAATATGAGTGTGCTCTTAATTTACCGTACTTTATCAATTATTTACTGTTCGTTATCGTTACTCATATTATACAAACACTTCAATACTAGTAGTAAAGAACACTTGTAGTAGTAAAGATTGTTCACTGGCTCGCCTCTGTATTTCCTATCTTTTTACAAGACAATAACTTTCAAAAGATTATGATACCTCTGTCAGTATCTATATCATGTAACCCTATCGAAGACAACTTAACGTGTGGTCTAAGCTCTAAGCGATAAGCGTACTTGTTAAAATCAATATTTAATAACATATGATGTAACTTAATTAAATGTTATCTGTATGCAATATCCAAAAAAAATGTTGTTAATAATTTATATTTTTTTTTTCAATTTTATAAGGTACAAAGGCGTGTAAACCTAAAATCTATTTTATTACTTACTTCTGCCAAAAAAAATATAGTAGAAACAGCAATAAATAATAGCGTTATCATAGTTTTTCTAAAAAATGGCAAATTTTTTTCAACGCTACATATATTTCAACACTATATATTTTGAAAAATGCCTTAGTTAGCAAATGCGTTAGTGCATTGCAAGAGGCATTTTTCAAAAACAATGCATTTAACTTGTTATTGACAAAATTGTATGAGTAATAAATATAGTTCTAATAAATAATCACTAATTGATTGCTTTCTTTTAATAAAATATATTTTATTCGATCTTACCATTTTTATAACTATGTTTAGTTTGTCCAAATTAAAAATAACAGTCTAAAGCTTGTAGCTTACGCCAGCCCCATAAAGTACCATGGCACCCGCTATCATCTCGAGATAAACAAAGCGCAGAGCTGTGTCATTTATTTATTGCGGCTGCTGCAAGCACAATGTGTGCATATTGCGCATACTCGGTAGCTGTGACTCAGCTATGCAGCCAGTTGCGTACCCTGTGGCATACAGTGGGGACGAAAGGGAACTAACTCAACATTTCGGCAAATTGGGTTAAATATTTCCAAGGCAGAAGGCGCAGGTACCATTACACCTATTTCTGGCGTAAAGCTGTGGTTGCCAGCTCACTCTCATTTAGGACGATTTTTCTCACTGGTCGGAAGTAACAATCTATTTGTTACTAACTTCAAATAAAACCCGTGTTCTAAATGAAGTTGCCAGTAGACGTCCGTAAACGGTAGTGACCACTTACCATCAAGTAGACGTGCAGTCCAGCTCGTTTGCTATTAAATTGCTCTATTCTAAAATGAGAAAAGTTCCAGCCTACTATTCACTTTTAGTCTAGAAAGTATAAATAGGTGTAGATTAATGGCCAGCATGGTAACACCATCGCCATAAATCTCGCATAAATTTTCCACACCTGGGCAAGTGCCTCCACGACCACGAAGTGCCCTTGAACTAACACGCTTCTTTAAAAAGATTGTTGCTGAAGGTAAATAATCTGTATTTACTGGCCAATATTTATCACCCTTATATCCTTCGATAATGTTTAATGTACCTATAGGTACATACTATATACATCGAATGATAGTAACCGAGGCCATGATTACATGCCCTTCAAAGCACCGATGAAATTACGCCACTAGCGGTCAACCATCCTACTCCCGACCGCAGGCAGAAACACAAATACTCGCAATGCATATTACGCGAAATGCTAAATATACATTGTTTAATTTATAATATATTTCCAATATTAAAACAATACAATTTAAATTTAAAATAAAAAATTTAATTAAATTTAAAAACTATAGATAAAATAAATGGGCCGAATCAATACCCCGTGGAAGTGTACCCAAGACACTGGCAGCATTACCTCGCTGAATTACCAAACTTATTTGTTGACCGAGGTAAGCTCCAGCTCTTGGGACACTAGAGGCGTCAATCAGGAGCAAAGACAATTCTTTATAAAAATATTTCGCGTCTGGCCCCCCAGGTCCCATCGTCTCGACTGCAAATGGCACAAACATGTAGCCCCGAGAAATGAATGCCTAATATAATTGATTTAAATTCCTAAATTTTAACTCAAGCCTTCTCTAATATTCTAAAATACTTTCATACAGCAAGAAACTTCATATAATATAAAATTAATTCCAAAACTAAACCAAAGCTCAACTAACTCCAAGCCTTTTAGGAAGTAACAAAGTTTGGTAAAACTTGTTAAATATTCACACGAGGAAGCGTTTGACCAACACAAAGACCTATTAAGGAAACTATTATAATGCTCCTAAACGGCTAGGATACCTATTTATAGCTTAATGAGGGGTGTTGTTTGAAATACGTTTCTCTAATGGAACGAACATTGGACGTATAACGTGTATATGTATAACTAGCTTATGCTCCGCTCGCTTTGGTCACGTTTACCATGATAATGAGTATCCTATTTATGTTAATCAACGTCATAAACTTGTGTGAATTACTTTTTGACCTGCTGTCTACGTCACCTTTTCTCCAACGCACCACTCGCCGAAGGATGTAGTTCCATCCACACCAACAGGACTCGTGGCGGTCCTCCACAGTTGCGTTTGCACGTTCGTTTTTGCCACGGACGTGCAAGTTGTAGAATGAACTTCCTCCTGTGGTATTCCCGGAACGCTATGACATGGGGCTCTTCAAAAAGGGTGTTAAAAGAGCTCTTCTTCAAAGCCGGCGATGCATTGGCGACTCCTTTGGTGTTGCAAATGTCCATAGGCAACGCTGACTACTTTTCATCAGGTAGCCCGTATGCCTTATCGGTAAAAAAACACGCTTTCTACACTCATAGCCCCACACTAGGACTTTCTCCTGTGTCGTGGGTGCCATGGACACACAAACACGAATACACAAACACCCAACCCCAGAACAGAAATCTAAACTCATCATTCATATTTCTGTCTGGCCGGGAATCGAACCCGGGACCCACTGCGACCCACTATCCAAAATAAGATAGTAAGAGTAGAATCATGTACCATTGTCAAATTAACATATTAGAGTGTGGAAAGCTTATTTTTTATTTCTTTTATTTAAGCTCGCATTAAAATAATAACATATTTTTTTGTAATACACATATTTTTGGAATGATCTACTAGCTTTTTTTTAGTTCCCATATTGGCATAATAATTTAAAAGTCTTCACTCTCCCCTCTTTATCCATATTTACAGCTGCCATTTAAAAAAAATAAATTGTTTTAACTATATTTATGTCATATATGAGAATTCATAAAGTCGTTTAGATTGCAGCGCGTGCCAAACAAATAAACATACATATATGCTTGAAAACCATTACCCTGTTTCTGATGCAGTCGGGTAATAGGATTGATCGATAAAATTTAAGAAAGCATAAGATTGAAAACTGTTTATTGAAAGCCTCATTAGACAAAACATCAAAACTGGACTTTTATATAAGCTTAGCACAAAAACAATCAATAAGTTTTACAATCAATACATATTAATTTACGAACTGATTGATTGTTTTCCTAATATTTCGCATTATTAACAATTTATTTATATTTGATATTATTATTATTCATCACATTGAAGAAGCAAACGAGCACGTGGACTGCATGTCCATGATGGTAAGTGGTTACTGCCGCCCATGGACATCTGTAAGCGATTCATATAGAACAGGAGTTCTATCTGAAGTCGATCACAGATGCGTTGCTATTCTCAAGTACTAAGATGATCGCCTCATATTTAAGTGCCTCATATATGACTATAGCCACATTTTATATATTTTCATTCCTCCACGTTCTATTGTGGTTCCTGATTGTGCGGAACCCTAACAATGGCCGTCACTCAGCGGTGCACACAACAATAAGCGTATCACATGTACGTCTAACATCTTATCTGTATGTTACTGGTGTATCTTTATATGGTACATGGTAGAAATATGGAATTTCACTCGGTGTTATATATGTGGGTTAATTGCCTGGTGGTTGAATTAGTGTAGTTCGACTGAGGTACCACCTCCACACCTAGTGAAGAAGTTCTTGCAGTATAAGGACGTGGTTGCCAGTTTACTTTAATATGAGACGACCATCTGTAATTGATTTTAGATAGAACTCTTGGTTTATACGAGGTTGCGTACAGAAGTGGCGAAAGTGGCCACTTAAAATCAGATTGCCTGCTTACTCATTTGCTAGTCCGATGTGATAAAAATTGTATGTAATTCTATATCTTTTAGTATTCTATATTTCAAAATAAAACATATATATTAAGTTATAGCAACTCTACGCATTAAAAAAACTGCGTTACAATTTTCTCTAACCCGAACCCCGAACCCGCAGATTTTCAATATATAATTTTTGAAAAACCCTAAGTGATTGTAACACCACCTAGTGAATTTAGCAAAATATGTTAATGTGCCCTGCGATTTTACGCGCAAATATATACACACTTAATATGACTACCTATACAAAACTATCGAATTTTAAATGATGGAGTAAATTTACTCCATGCCATTACTATCGAATTTTAAATGATGGAGTAAATTTACTCCATCGTTTAAAATTCGATAGTTTTGACTTGATACGATCACAGCAAACAGGCAGGCAAAACTCTAAAAATTGTAATAAAATCTATTATTTCTTATTGTCAGTCCTCCTTTTTCGAAAAAATCATGCAATTTTCATAGGCTCGGATTTTTCGATTTATTATATGCATGGATATAGAAGTAGGTCATATTATGTAGATGTTTCTACGTACTTAAAGAAAAGCTAATACCTATTAAATCATCAGAAAATAATCACATAAATTGCATCCAAAACTTCACTAGACCGTCAGACCAAAAGTCTATTAGTTTTATCGTAAACTCGCTATCGAGGCTTCACGGGTGGCTGGCTGCGTCATTCTTGCGTCACTGCGTTTCTATATCACGTCAAAACATTGCCACAAGGGAAAACAACCCTTAAAAGTGTGTTATAGGGTTGGGAGTACCTTTCTGGGAACCCCGCACTGCTGACGACCTATAAAGCTATTTCGAACGGATACAAGACCGCATGTATGGTATGTGAGATAAAGAGCTTTGACGGAATAGTTTTTAAATCTTTTTATTAGCCTGCGAAAATCCATATTGGATCCTAAAATTGCTTGTGGTTGCTCCTTGCTGAAGGAAAGTTCACCTAGGCGTTTCAGAATATTATTAACCTTTAATATAAGCCCCTATTAAGAGCACATAGACTTATACCAAGTAAAAGCAAAATAGTTAAAGAAAAGAAATATATTATACATACAAAAAGAAAGACCCACTGACTTTTTTGCCAAATCTTCTCAGTTGAAGTTGGGTTCCGATCCGGTAGTACTGTAAAAAATGCTGTAACTGACAATTTGTAAGTGTCCTAATATGAAATGTCTTTATTATTTATAGGCTTACCTATACAAAACAAATAAATAGGTAGGCCCATGCAAAATAAAGACATTTCATATCATATGTTTTACATATGAAATATCTGTACACTGCCGCTTCACCCGTGTAATAAAGTTTAAATAGTTATAACTTTTGACATAATACTAATAAATGAAATAACCACTAACTGTAACCATAATATGACGCTTAAGGTGATTGTTTATAGCCCATAAACGTTTTTCACTTAATTAGACCTTCATTTTGGTATATATCATGGTTTGGGTCATATCTACTAATTCAATATATCCAGCAATGCAACGTTGCAGTGCGAACGTCCTTATTCCGGAAATATAGCTTCACTAGACATTTTCCGAAAGGCATGGATCCAAATGGAAATCGAATTCAGAGTCAATTTACAGTTTAGTAAATGGTTGCAGTTATTTAAGGGTAAACTGTCTACTTAATAACTTCTTTATCTCACTAAATCTCTAAAATTTAAAATACTACGGCCTCAAAAGTGTTTTTATGATCAATCACAGTGAACGACATAATTATTATATGAAAACCGCCAAGCGAGTGTTAGACTACGACTATGCTACGCACGGCTTTGGGCTGTATGGTTTTTATTCAATCAAAGCAATTGACTGCGATTGTATAAATCACAGTTTATGTGATTTACCTAGGTAATAATAACTACGTACCTACTTTTTTGCAATATAAACCTCAGATAAATGAATCTATACACCTTGTGTTTATTAGATAAGATTTGTCCTGCACTAAAACGTGCAGTGTCGTGTGAACTAACTAAACGTTAGCTTTACACTGTGTATTTAAAACGTCCGTCACATGGCTAGACCTTATTTTGTCGAACATCCGTGTTTTTGTCCAAATCTATTAATTCAATAAACTCAATGCAACGTTGCAGTGCGAACATCCTAATTCCGGAAATATAGCTTCACCGGACGTTTTCCGATACGAATGGGTCTAAATGGAAATCAAATTCAAAGTCCATTTACAGTTTAGTTAACGGTTACAAGTTTAAAAGATGTTCTAAGTTTAAAATATTGCGAAACAAGCTATTTCAAACCTAAAAAACAAATAATGTGCCCATTATGAAATAGTGTGTTTAGACAATTCGAACACGGCAGAAGTGAAACTAAGTAATAATAATAAGTAATAAAATATTTCTGAGCATACGGGTATTAATACTTATGCCTTAACAATAATCGATTAAGTAATAACTGAAGCCCATATTTTGATATATTTTGCAAGCTACGAAGTAAAATCATTAGCATGATTCAGAAACGGGCACAGCGCCATCTAGTTGTAACGCCGACAAATTTCGTTTCAACGAATTTCAACTCACGATTCTAAAGAATATTCACTTCATTAATGGTGCAGTAGGTTTGAAAAACCTCTCTTAAGATAACCGAACTTCACGCTACTGCACTATCATCAACTTTTATACATTCTTCAAGTATTTTTCAACATACATCCAACTTTAATATAAAAAACCTTATATATTACTTTTAAAAATTTACTTGAAAAGAGCAAAAACTTGATGAGCTTTAGATAAAGTCAAGTGCTCAAGTTCTAAAGTTACTAAAAATACCGCTTATTAAGAAACTTGAACTCAGCGATGTAATAAAAACATCGAAACTCAGATCAAAAATAGTAGACTATGACTCGCAAAGCATTACAACGAAAAATATGCTCTTGTGTGATATGTTGTATATATTTATATGTTAGGGTGGTGTTTGAACTCCAGAGGCCTCACCGTCACACCTATTTCTGCCCAGTATCATAATTGATAACCGCTAATGTGTTTTGGTCTGAAATCTGTGGTAAGGGAGACACAGTTATCCGAGGCGTTCCAATTTAGTCCTCAAAAGTTGTAACATATTTGTGACCAACTTCAGATGAGACTCTGATCTAATGTGGGGTTGCTTACAGACATCCATAGGTGACAGTGACCATCAGGTTGACTGCATGCTACTTTAAAAACACCTGTTTAATGCTATAACTTGATGACCAGCTTAGCTAAGCGGCCACTACGCCGATCTGACACGTAGTGGGTTCCGTGTGCGATCAACGTTCAGACAGATATCTAAATGACACAAAGCTTTGTTCCGAGTGTTGATTGTGAGTTATGTCTGAGTGTGTGTTCGTTATCATATTTCCATAGCACCTTTCTTTTCGAGGAAGAAACCTTCAAAAGGTACTAACGCCGTGGGAGCGACGCCGGGTTATGTAAAATTTTTACCGCAATAAAAACCGCCCCGGTCGCCGTATGTAGCATTGTATGGAGGACTCTGGAGCCTCCAACGGAACGCAACCGGAGTCCTCCAAGCGCAACGCCCCTTTCGGGCTCCTTCCCGGTGGCCCTATTCTGGTCCCGGTTCTACAGGGACATATCTATAGCACCTATAATGCAGAAAATACCTAGTGTGGGAATGATGAGTGTAGAAGAGTATGAGTGAGAAAACGATTCTTATAGACCTCTAGCTCTTCTTCTAGGTCTCTAGAGCCTGTGTAATGACTTATAGGAACTACTCAATACACCTGTTTTGATATAATTATACAATGACTAGCTTACCTCCGCGGGTCTGCCTGCTTCAATCACGATAACCACTGTAATGAATATTCATTCAGATGGTATATACCATGTATTAATAAAGTCATTTACATAAATTTACTATCTGTGCAAAATTTCAACAAATCCGACCCGTAGTTTTTGCATGAAATAGTAACTAACACACATGTATCCTCACAAATTTTCGAATTTATAATATCAGATATTAGTAAGATTGTGTTGGAGGCGCTTTCTTTGGGCAGTCTTCCTTTTTTGTCTGTATCTGACTTGAAGGAAACTTCTACTAACATGATATACTAACAAAGTTCTTTGAGCAAAGAAAACAAACTTTGTACTGAATACTGAACAGTCTAATGAACTTTGAATACTTCTAATATATCTTCCAGAATAATATAAAGAAATAACTAGAAGTAACCAAAACGAAGAGTATCTAAACGAGATATAAGAAGTATAAAACTTATTTGAAAGAACGAACTTTAAAATATCATAAATCCAATTCACAACCTACTTTTACTTTTATTGTATTTACTTTTAATGTACTTTTACCAAAGAGTTATAATGTTTCAAATAAACACAACCGGTTCTAAACATAAGGGGGTTCAATGGTTTTTCATTTAATCATTTACTTAGTGCCAATCTTTCAGAGGATCTCTGTTTTTTTCCACTTATTAAATCTAACTAATATAAAAGTGGAAGTATTTAAGGATGTATGTGTATGGATTGCTCTTGTTATGTATGTGTTGCTCTTTCTCGCAAAAACTGCTGGTCGGATTTTGGTGAATTAGGCCTGCGCAAATATTATTTTGTGATCTGGATTATAATAAAAAGTTTCTTGCTACTTTCTTGCTGGGATAACGCACACAAAAAATTGTCGTTACAAAAAGTTGTAATTTTTGTGTCTTAATTTTTTCCGTCTAGCCCCCTTTCGCAACGCGCGATAAGGAACTTCGTTCAATAATAATAATAGTTTATTTCAGACCCTGCCGTCCATAGATTTGGTTAGTATTACAATTCTCTTACAAAACACATGGGATACTTATTACCGTTAAAACTGACCGTATCGGGCTGATCATACAATGGGTTACAGGCGAAGGCTATTGCCAAAGTGATGGGGCTAAGAAAAGTTGGTGTGACGACCTGATCAAATACCTTAAAGATTGGAAGGGCAGGGAAAAGGATGTACAGTGCCGGAGGCATTTGAGCAAGATCTTTACCCAGCAGAAGGAAAAAATAGATTAAATAAAAGGATATTTAATTATAAACTATGTACATATGTGCCAATGGATCGGTAAATAGTTTTTAATTACCTTTGACACTTATCTAAGGATTTTTGTCAGAACCTAATGTTCTAATCTAGCGGTAATAAACCTGACGAACCGCATTCTGGAAATTCTTAAAAAATTTCATCAACAAATACACATTTAGAAGAAATTAGGTTCTAGGAAGTTCCACGGGCCACAAGGAAAGGTCGTAGAAAAATCCGTGAGCCTCGGGTTGCCGACCGCTGCTGTACCGTAAAATGTCAGTACCTATTTAACATTTACACTGAATACTCATTAATCAAATTACTATTCAAACAATCACAATGCACTTCCCAACAGTACTTTGCGCAGTCAACCAAATCTCCACATTGCTTAAAGAACCTGTTGTACATACTTCGAGAAGCGATTAGAGTGCCTGTGCGAGTATATAATATGACAGTTTTTTATGAACGTTTCATAAAAACATAAATTACGTAATCATAGATAAGCAGAAATTCGCTGTAAAATTAACGATGAAAGACTCGACTTATTTTTATCGACTTACGACTAGTTTCTTGAAAGTGTTGAGTCATAAGACTAAAGACTAAGTCAAAGTCTAAGTCTGAGTCGTTTCTTCTAATACTTACAAGCGTTAATTCTTATTAAATTGAGTCGAGCTTTATTATTCATTCACTTCATGTAATACATTAAATAAAAGATCGTACTTATCGAAAAGTGCGCTAAAAGGATACCTTTTTGTGATTGTTATATAGGACTTAATAAGTTTTGGAAGTTTTACCCTCAATAACTAACATAAGGATGGACTACTCTCCATATTGGACAGGTTAGTAGACAAAAATAATACTTTGACGATTCCTTCATGGCTACACAAACATGACTACAAAAACACATAGACCTAGGTAATAAATATAATTTTACCATTCCGTCAACCTACTCGGGCATTAAACCCAGAACCTACTGCTCAGAACGGTAGGTACGATGATTGCTGCGTAACAAGGATTGAATTGTTGCATATGAGCCATACGTAGCTTATCGCTTATACAATACAAATAAGGACTAAGTTAGAACCTCTCCGATAAGTATGTCTCCCTTACTACACTCAAAAACTTAAAATTGCTGTTAATAGGCAGAAATAGGTGTGGCGGTAATGCTTCCGGAGATGAAACACACAGAGTTCTACCACTTTAAAAATTACGTGTTCATATTAAGTGCTGATAATAAATATTCATTCCACATCTTACACGTGTAACGTATGGTCGGTGACAAATGTACCCTGTTCTATTTGATGTGATATTCATAATCAATATTAAATTTCACTTCAATTTATCACTTTCACATTAAAATAAAAGTTTTTTTTAATACCACAAACGTCGAAACGTCAGCTGCTTGACACGCGTTCAAAATTCGAACGTCTCATTCGGCTTTCTACGGTTTCCGAAATCGATATCCACTCGATTATCAGTATCGAGTTGCGGCGAGCTAACGAGGAAAATAATATTCGACACTGGCCACAGGTGTCGCGTGTCGTGTTAGAAAAAATCGTAATTAACCGTAAGTGAGGGAAATGTGGGAGTTGGCAACACTGGAGTCTATTTTAGAGGGCGTAGAGTTTATAATGGTTTAGCGTTGGATTTTTTGGTGTAAAAAAAGCAAAAACGTATTTCGTGATTGCTCGCTGTAAGGTAATTTTAACTCTGTGTTTTTATATATGAAAAATACAGTCTCAATATGTTTGTGGCTGCAAAGCTCAAAAAGTTGTCTATGGACTGAATTCATATGTTTACATAACGTCCCATTTACATATACGAGTGTTTCATAAACATTTTATCCTTAATTTTCTTCCAAAAACTATCAGTCTAAGCAAAAATGAAACCATGCCCAATATAGCAGTAAAGTTGATAAAATATTAAATGCTTTGTAACTTTAGCGGTGGTTAGGACTAATGATATAAAGTAAGTGTCATTCACGAAATTCATAATATTATGTGTTGAGTTTATAAAAATAATATGATTTTAATATAACCTCTGGTTTCTTGTTACATATGTAATTAGAAGGTGATACGTATTTTACTGTTTTACGATTATGTTTCATCTTTACCTAAAGCTGTTAAATTGTAAGCTTAAATGTAATTTTGACCTTAAATTGATGTAAGCTTAGATGTGATGATGAAACTTTTTATTTGCACAAATTTCGGTGAATGAACACGTCGTATGAATTATAAATGCTATAGTAATAACTCTTTCAGTTATGAATATGAAACCTGCTGATTAACCAAAGGAAATAAACCTGAGAGTATACCTATCTATATTTTGTTAAATCTTCATCCATAACATTAACTTTTTGATCGGGATCTCTAGGTTATTTTGGCATATAAAAATCATGTCCTGTAAATTGGCTTACGAATTTTGCAGATCAACTTATGTAAAATTACATTTTGTATATTATAGAATGATTATTACTATTTTTGTGATTTACAAGTACTATAAAATCATAATTTGACAAAATAAAGATGGTCCTGATCTTTATTACAGTCCATCTGATGGTAAGTAGCTCCTGTCACACATGGACATCTGCAATCAACCCTAAAATAAGAGTCTTACTTAAAGTTAACTACAGATGCGATGCTACTCCTAAGGACTAAGTTGAAACGCCTCGGATGTTTCCCTTACCACATCCTTCAGGCCAAAACACACTAGCGCTTAATATTGTTGTTCTTCAATAGTGGAACCAGAAATGGACCTACAACCTTCAAATTTACAGAATTCCATTGAATTAGTAGTTAATTGCCAATTCCGTTAGGTACAAGCAACCTTAATCAATCAACCACAAGTTAAACCAACCGAACCCATACCTACCCTCAAACGAAAACTTTTTAAAGAGATCCCAAACCTTAATCCAATTTAATCCCAATCTATCAGCAGAAAGATTAAAACCGTTGCAAAACCAAGGTTTTATGGCCTGGTAACAATGCGACGAGACCACATGACAACCCCGGATGTAGGTAACGTTTATTAGAAAAGTTCTTGTTGCGGGCGCTGGTCTAAGTTATAAGTGAAGAACGGTTAATTACCTGCTATTCGTTATATGGTGACAACGCCTAGATTCGTTATTACTGATTGGTGCACAAACATCTGGCATATTGTTAGATAGTTATATTATAAACGGACATTACCTTATTTCTTATCTTTTCTCATAAACATGGTATCCAGTGAGATAGGCAACCACCACCCTACCCCATCAACCATCAATGAAGTCCTATCCTAAGAAGCTGGACGTAGGCCTATCTAAGTGTTGGTGACCGCAATTGATATTTATGATACACAGATAGACGCCTATTTCATTCATTTTGTCGCTTTGTTGACTCCTTCGACATACATAATGATAATAATAATAATAATAATCTTTATTTAGACCAAAAAACAAAATAAATACAGTATGAACACACTTGATACAATATTCACTTTAACAGTTACAATTATGAAATAATTTAAGCTCAAGTAAAAATCTAAATGTAGCTCCAAAACTGTATAACGTTGACTATAGTACCCATTGTAAGATTTAACTTGTGTTATGGGTACTGGGATCTCACACATATGCACTAAAACATAATGCGCTAATGAACATTGGAAAAGGAGCGCTATTTATATTCTGTTAAATGATATGATACAACACGACATTTGAAATTGTTAAAATAGCGACATTTGACAAGCGAAATATCAAGATTTCGCTTCACTCTTCTAAATTGCGCCTCTCTCAAGAATGCGGGGAATGGTCGATGCCGAACATACCTGAGTGCGAGCGCTAGTTTGTGCATAATTCATGCTGTGTCGAGTTACTTTGATCTTTCTGCTAATTTCAGACAAGTATGCCAGCGCTGAAATGTGTTCGTGCATTACATAATTTACGTGAATATCCATCAGGAAGATTTATGAGGGACGTTTATATCTATACGAATATATAAAGAGATGGTGTGTGTCTGTTGGTTACTCAATAACTAGAACCACTGCTCCGAAATCGCACCGAAATCTGCATGGATGTAACTTTTTTACCTGGTGAATTTAGGCTACTCTTGATTTCGATATTTTGCAATATTTTAAAGTGGCTACTTTTATGACCCGTTGCCAAGCACGAGTACTTCAGCTAGTTGTATATATGTTAAAAATAAAATAATAGTCGTGAATGTGATAAAATATTAAAAGATTTTTTTAGGTTTCTTCCGGAAAATTTCATCATTTTATACATTTTAATAAAAAAAAAATTGCAATCCACTTATTCTAAGTTATCATTGCCCCCTAAGGTAATCAATTTTCCTAGTAGTATTGAGTCCTACCTGAATCCATGTGGACAGCAAATACAAGAAAACTTTATCGGTTTAAGGGTGGCCCTTTAAACCGAATTGATAACAACAGCGATATATCGCTGTCATAACGTAGAAAGGTAGGTCGTCGTTTATCCATTATCCAAATCCGTGACAATTTCAGGATAAGGCCCACTGCGCTGGCCAAGTTCGAAATGGTACGTTTGTGAACTTTTTTAAAGAACGGTTGAGCGTTTCCTAGGGATGTTTTTCTTCACCATAAAGTGGTGATAATTTATTTCTAATACGCACATCATTTTAGAAAAGTAGTGGGATCTGCGCCCGGATTTGAACCTCAGACATAGGCTAAGAGGCCTAATTTGAACCATTTCGCTCACACTCGAATTGCACCAATTTTCGAATTACTCATTATTTTATTTTAACCTTTATCCACTAAAAATCGCCCTCCGATCAAATAGACTGATGATCTAAAGAAGACGGCGGATGACCACTGGATTCCGAGAGCTTAGGACCGGTCAAGTAGCGCAGGTTAGGGGAGACCACCAGTGGACTTTCAAAGGCTGATGGAAAGTTGGATGGATAAATGGATCCACAAAAATTCTTTTCGAATATTAACAAAACATCAAACAAGGTCAAATAAAAGCTTAATTAAATATGAATTGAAACAGTGACAAGAATTTTGAAGGAAAAACGTCCAAAAGTACCATCATAAAACAATCTGCGAAGAATAATCTTAATTATCAGGCGCGGCGCAAACTTTTAATTACGTCATCAGCGTTCCAACAAAGTTAATTTATTAGAAGGCCTGCGGGACTCCCGTTGTTACAACTTGTTTTCTATTCCTTTTAGTTCATAGTTACAGTTTATTTAAAACTCATAGCGGTTTTTCAAAGTTTGTTTACTAATTAGCGCTTCTATCCAATAAAACTCGAAAAAATCTTGTTAAAAGTAACGAGTGAGTGCAAGTGAGTAACAAAATCTTATAACAAAAGTTGCCTAGCTAGAAGTTACTTAATTATACCACAACCTGGCATTTAAAAAAATAGTATTTTTGAAGAATTAAAAAACAGGTGCTATTAAGTTTTGAAAGATCTATAATCCACTTCAGACTTAAATATGGAAAAAGGAATTAATTTGACAAAATATGAGGCGACCTAGTCGGCGACCAAGTAATAGTCGGGAATAGCAACGCATCTTTAATTGACATCAGATAAAACCCCTGTTCTATATAAATTGCAGATGTCAATGGGCAGCAGTGGCCACTTACCGTCAAGTGGACTGCATGCTCGTTTACTACTTCAATCTTATAAAAAACCTACTCCTTTTTGAAGTCAGTTAAAAATGTAAAGAATTCGATTTCTTCCAACCACGTAATATTCTCTGCGCAAGTCATGCATTACGCATTTAGTTCCGCCCGTGTAGGTAGCATCGTGGATATATAATTCAGTGTACGACATTTGGGACACAATTGTACGTTGCTATCACTCGAAATAATGCGCATTGTCCTATTTGGATTGTAGCCAGAACTCCTTGCAGTGTACGGGAGTATCTTTAGATCGATAATAAAGCGGTATTGTGTTATACATTTATTATTAACTAAAGCAAAGAGTCTTATGAGGCCGGTGTAATACTGCTGTATTCTGGTTTTAAACAGATTAGACTTTTACCTGTGACTTTGAATATATATTTCATGACTCCTGAACTAACTTGGTTGCCAGCTCACTTATAGGAGAGCATCTTAGTCCTCGGGAGTAGCAACGCATCCACTATCGACTTTAGATAGAACCCGTGTCCTATATGAAATTATTTATAGGATGCGTCATTAGGTGGGTTGCATGCTCGTTGCTACTTCAATCTGATACCTTAACACAAACATCAAATCAGATGAGTAGCTATACGAAATCGTGAGTCAGAAATTGACAATTTGTTTTCGAGGGGGAACCTTCAACGCCTACGCCATGTGTAAGCGACGCCGGGTCATGTACGAATTTAACCGCACTAAAACACCATTAATGGCCGTCCTTGGCACTGCAAAGTGGTCTCCGGGAACTCTAAAGGAACGCTATCGGAGTCATTTGGGGCAACGCACCCCATTGGTCCCCGCCCACGTGAGCGGCGGAACTCACCGGACTGTCTGGTCTTCACGACGGTATTCACACATTCTTCGCGTAGTACATTGCCTAGACCCCATTGCCGAAAGCCCCTTTTAGTCACCTCTTACACCAGGCAGGGGATACTGTAGCCGATATTGATCACCAGAACTACAGGGACGAAACCACGAGATTTACCACCTTTTTCGTATACCTCATTAAGAAATTATAACATACCTACCTAATTATTCAGTCTCATTACAATTATAATTTAATCTTCACCGTACGCATTTATGCGAATTAAATTAATTACTCTCACAAATTATCACGCCGTGCCTCGAATTGAACAAAATCACGCATCCTCATTAAAACATACCCAAATTACAAATTTGAATAAAGCTGAAACCCTTTTTAGCACGAAATCGTAATTAAATTTATACTCAGCCACATCCTTTCAATATAAAAGTTAATTGATAAATTAATACTTAAATTGGAAGAACAATTATGCATTTAGTGCGGATTTACGAGAACTTAATTAATTTGGAAAACAAAATCTCGATTGTAAAACCAAATTGCCGCAATAAAATTTTTAAATCTTAATTTGAGTATTTACGAAAGAAAAATACACCTTCATAACATAAAATAATGACTAATATTGTTGTAAAAGAATAAAATTCCTCACGACTTCACATACAATACAGGAGGCCAAAAAGTCGTGGATCAAATGCAACTAAGGGTTAGATGGGGTCATCAGCTGCTATTATAATTTATTTTGTGTTTTTATGAGAAAATTGATTTTTGTTTCTAATTCTCACCAAAATTCGAAAAAATCTCAATTTTGCATCTTTTTTATAATGTTCACTAGACCAGTACTGATGAGTCCTTGATGTAGAAATTATTGTTGTTGTTGTAGTTTATTGTGTGTGTCGAAGATAATATTAAGATTGACGAAAAAAAATTTACTGATTCAGAACATTTATTTACTTCGAACCCCACTGTGAAAAAATACGCTACTCAAAGTGATATTCAGGAATACAAGTTGTGGCGCATTTAATAGGAATTATGAAAAGGTATTAAGGTAAACATGGGTAAAGGTAACACATGGCTATGCGTGGCTTTGATATCTTTCGAGGACGATCATTCGTAACAAGGCCAAAGTTAACCCAACCATACAAATTTAAAAATTGTAAAATGTTTTGTGTTATTTTATCAGATCAACGATAGCAAGATTTTCATATACTTCGACGACCCGCTTGGCGGGGCGGTCACCATACCGACCCAACGCGCAGTGGGTCCCGGGTTCAGAAATGTGAATGATGAGTTTGGATTTCTGTTCTGGGTCTGGGTGTTTGTGTATTTGTCTTTGTGTGTCCATGGCACCCTCGACACAGGTGAAAATCCTAGTGTGGGGCTATGAGTGTAGAAAGCGTCTTAGTTAAAAATATAGAAACAATTTCACAGCCGAAATCCCTTGTTATTTAGCTGCCTTTAAACATCTTAATTAAGCATCAATAGGTTCTCGTAACATATTAATCATCGCCGGCAAAGTTCTGAAATCAATTAAAAATTAATTAATTGCCCTTACCGCCCTAGTTTGGCATTCCATCCGCATCCCGCGCACCTGCCCGCCCGCCTATAGGTGTAGATGTAATGAAAATTGCCTAAACTTGTCCAAAAGTTTCTACAAAGTTTACGTAATGAGGAAAGATCAATATTCGGAATTAACGTAATTAGTATATTGCTAGTGTTTGTTTTAGTTCATTTTAAATATTTTTAATTATTTGTAACTTAATTGTAATGTGTAATTTCGCTATGCCCACGATCAGTTCAGCTTAGGAAACCTATTTACAGTAATGAAATTAAAACCATTAATTTTATTCTTAAATTATAAACCATCTGATATTATTGATACCATCGTCGTCAATCCAATCCTATCTATCCACTACCTATTACCGTTTTCATTTTAGAACGAGAATGACATAGGCCAAATTCACGACAGACAAGTAATTCTTAAGACTTCATATACTTTTAAGAACTATTTTTTAAGAACTCTTAAGCATGTTGGTTCAATTGCAATGTTTTCCTTCCACATAGATTCTGATAAAATTAATTTATAATACATTCATAACACAAATTTTATGACGCTAAAATTCCGAAAATAATTACCACTAAGCTGTCCGTGCGTGTAATTAAATTAAATAGCCAAAAAATCAACATTTTTACTAACTTTTTAACTCCAAAAGACACTAAAATGTTTTGCAAACCGTAGCCAAATGACTGTAAGGGTTCTATTTTACGCCCATACAATCCCATAACACAATGCCTCCCAGATGTTCTGCGAATATTGCGGTTACTGCCAACCGAAATAGCGATTATAGAAATATGTATAGTTACGAGTTAACCACGTAACAAGTTGTGTAATAAACTAAATGTATTATTTAAAGACCTTTGTATTTTACGATACTGTCACTATTATGAACTTAAAATGAAGCGATATAATAAACGCTTTAAACGCTTTCTACACTCACAACCCCACAGTAGGATTTTCTCCCGTGTCATGGGTGCCATGGACACACAAATACACAAACACCCAGACCCAAAACAGAAAACTGAACTCATCATTGACATTTCTGTCTGGCTGGGGATCGAACCCGGGACCCACTGCGTGTTAAACCGGTATGGTAACATCTCCGCCACAGGGGTCATCAAAAAAATTACAAAAAAATTACAAATTTGTTATAGTTAGTAATCGTCCCTGTAGTTCCGGGATCAGAATAGGAATACGATATTCCGTACCTGTCCATATTCTTACGAGGTGACTAAAAGGTGGTGCAGACGACAAGACCTGGAAAAGTCCCACCAAGCGTCCCGAAAAATTCGGCCGTATGTATAGTCGCATATCGTCGTAAACACCAGACGGTGCGATAGACCCAACCACTCACCTGGGTGAAGACCGATGGAGCAACGCGCTCAAAGGATTCCAGTTGCGTTTCTTTGGAGATCCCGGAGTCCTGTTTGCAGCGACGAGGAGGGTCAAGGTTTTAGTGCCATAAAAATTCCACATAACCCGGCGGCGCACCTACGGCGTAACCTTTAGATATTTCCCCCTTTAGAAAAAAGTGTACAATTATTATACTCAATGAAACGTTGCATTCCATTTCTTAAAGATAAATTATTGTTACAGGTTGCTACAACCTTTATAACTCACAGGGCACAGGTCAAACTTTACAATTAGAGGAAACCTGCTTCTTGCGAATGATAATTTCTTAGGGCAAAAGCGTAAAAGGTCGTCCGAACCATAGTACACAAACACATAAACAGTTTCTCATGCGTGAAATTCAACCACATGTGGTGACATTGAGTTCTACCAATTTTTTTACACACTCAGTTATCATAGCGAAACTTACTAAGTAGTCACCCAAATTCACACAACGCAGGTTATTACGCTCTATTTTAATCTACTCATACTGCAATGTCTATTACAAGATATAACACTGTAACAGCACTATAACATATATAACAACAGCAATAGCAGCAGCTTAGAATTTAGAGCGATGTTTGTCGTAAATGTAAGCACAATGATACATTCAGTCCGACAAATCGTGTCGTACTCGTCAATAACGAAAGTACGCAACGCGGCACATAGTTGCGAACACCGAAAAAGCCTTACTTACACTGGAGCGCGCTAAGCCGGGAAACAAAGCATACACGAATGTATTCGAATACATTGTAGGCATACGAATACGGAGGTACTTGGAAGGTGTTTTGCGAGGGTAAAGTAATATTGGAGTTATGGAGCGATGAATTGCCTATTATTTTTTGAACGAAACCTAGCCATAAAGCAAAGGGCCTGATGGAAAGTGCTCATAATGCGTGTGGGGCGGTCCCCAACCGGTCCGACACGTAAAGGGTTTCCGGGTTTGATCCTCGCCATACAGATATCTGAATGATAATTTTAGGTTTCCTATCTGTATTTGCCAAGGTATTTGTGTATTCGTCTTTGTAAATTGATCTTCGGAAATGCATTGCCAGTTTAGAACGAGAGCTCTTTTTAAACTTTTTTGAAAGGCATCGTAACAAAACATTAACTAAACATATTTATTTCTGCTTTTAGCTAGTGTAGCATTGTTCTGCTTTGAAGGAGATGGTAAAATTGAGTTTTTAGTTCTCGGGGGTAAGAGGGAATGCTCGGTTCTCTCTTAGTCCTGGCTCACTTGTATTTGAGGCGTTCATTTTAGTCCTCGTGAGTATCTGTTATCGACTTCGGATAAATGCGTTGTGTTATATGAAATGTTTTCAGATGTCCATGGGCGGCAGTATACACTTATCTTTGTTACTTCAATTTTGTAGAAGAGCAAATAAATTTTAAGGTATCCATCAGTTATCCATCAGTGACAGCGGCCATATAATAATAAAAAAAAATCAATGAAAAAAACAATTTTTATAAAAGGTATATTATGTTCTACGAATGCAAGGGTAGAAGTAACAGAACAAACTCAAAACATCCCAATCCACCCTTGCATTCAACAAGCAAACACCATAAGTTGTTACGCCAATTTCGCGTAAGTATCGTTATGTTTTCCTTAAATTTGGGTACCGTACGTGACCCAGAGGGCTCGACTTACGAGCGGAGTTTCCGAGGGACTGCGTAAAACGTACTTGAACAAGATGGTAAATTTTCGGATTATACCGTCCGTGGGCTTGGAATTTATACACTTTAAGGACATCGTTTGGGTCACGTGATTCATTCCGGACCATATCCGGATTCAGATTGGAAAAATTGATAATAAATTTTAATTAGTTCATGACACGTTTTAAAATTGCAAGATCTATTTTCGATTAGGCTTATCACACGGCACAAGGATGATTATTCAGCAAGAGCCATAGTAAATTACAAAGTGCTATTTTTTTATAAAAGAATGAAGTAACAAACGAGCATGCAGCCCACATGATCGTAAGTAGTTACTGCCACCCGTGGACACCTATGAGCAATTTCATATAGAACAGGGGTTCTATCTAAAGTCGATTACAGATGCGTTGCTACTCCCGAGTGTTAAGATGGTCGCCTCATATATAAATGAGCCGTTATTTTTAAGTTTTATATTAATGTTTTAGGAATTCAGTTTTCGGAGATTCAAATGTCCTATACAAACTAACTAGATTCTTAGAAATCCGTTGACCGAATTAAAAGCATGTTAGACTAACCAAATATTTGCCACGTCGTAACATATTCCGACACAGTTATGTTTTATTTTATTGCAATAACATACGTATGCTTACGTTTTGCATAAATTGGTATTACGTGACCCGAAGGAACAGTTCCTACGATTTCAGAATCAAGACAATAACACGTAACGCGTGTATTTCCAACTTCCTGAACGTAAATAAACTGCAAGGCTAACAATTTAACCGTTTAGTTCGAGTTTGTTGGGTTTAAATACTGCAAAATAAAAACCGGATTTAATTAATCAATTTTTTCACCAGTTGTTTTACTTTTCTTGTTTTTTGTATCTGTGTGGATTTCCGCAGATATACTCAAAGCTAAATCCATCTAGTTATCTTTATATCGAGTTGATGTTGCATCATGGGACCGCGATTTGATATGTTACTACAACTACTAATACTACGCTACGCTAGTAAAAGCCAAATTCATGCATAACGTCTAATGAAGTGGAAACAAAACAAGATATACTCATTGTTTTTAAGCTTCTTCATCTCGATAAGAACCAAAGCCCTAACACGTAATCAGGGTCTTTTAATTGATCTAGCATTTATAAATTAAAATATGTTCTAAGTAAATAATATTGAGCTGATCTCATTAAGATAAAAGACAAGAAAAGAAAAACATAAAATTAATTCTAAAG
>DWNE01000333.1:0-31611 GCA_018249875.1 Cecropterus toxeus | reverse complement strand
TCTTTGTGTGTCCATGGCACCCACGACACAGGAGAAAATCCTAGTGTGGGGCTATGAGTGTAGAAAGCGTCTATTCTCGGTTATTTAAAACTATTTAAAACATACGCTTGTCCATGTGATGTCACCCGTAATTTAATTAAATATGTTGAAAAGATTAATTACAGGATCGGCATTAATTGAAAGTAATAAAAAAGTAAAGTAGGTAATGTAGCACAATTAATTTAAAAGCTTTACCAGCATTTAAGAGATGACGGAGAAAGCTACTTATTTGCATTGCGAATTAGGATATCTGTAATTACGTTATTACGATCGTACGAATTTAAAAATGGCTCTAGTCTCTTGTGTGCTGAAACGTGATCAATTTGTCGCACAACGAACAGATAAACTAAAAGTCGCAACTAAAATGGCATCTTAATATGGACATTACGAGTATCTTGCACACTTATCAACTCCTCTCATTACTTCCTCGGTCGTGGATGCTCCTAAAGATCTGGAGTGAAATAAATTGTGCGAGACATTCGTGTGGATACTTTCAAATTTAAATTAGATTTCGTTCACTCAATTAAGTTTAAGTCCGCCTCTGATTATATACCGTATAATTATAGTCGAAGTTCATTTAAAATTTTCCGTGCGGAACTATATGTGGTTTTCTAGTCCGCAGTTATTGTTAGTAGATAAATGTAATTAAGTTTAATTCACCTGAAATTTATTATAATCCATCTTTCATGCCGTCATAAAGAAAGCATGATAATGTGCATAGAAAGTCTAAGTAATGTTCTAGATTACATCTAAGTTCAACGTAAATTGTAACAATTGTAAGATAACTAAATCGATAACCATTTCATTTCGGTGAGCTATAGTGGCTTTTAGAGCCAGTATTGATATTATTACTTGAAAGTTTTCGTTATTGTTTTTCTGTTTATATTTTATTTTTATTTTTCATATATTTACCTTCTTCTTTATTAACTGTATATGATTTACTAAAACTTGTTTGGATAAAAAAACTTGGTTTTCCTGAGCTTGGTACTCCACCAAGCTACATAACAATTATCAATTCCAATAGTTTTGTTAATTAGTTCACTTTACACAGAAATAAATATTTTTGACTTAGAATAAGGGTTTTGTTGGTAAGATTAACAAATTGAATTTTGCGGACAAATAGTCAAAATTTTAAACCGACGATAAAATTGTAATATTTCACTCTTAGTTGAATTAATTGTCCAATCTGGCCTATTGTTCATTGATTAATTTTGCAACTAATCATTTCGCATTATAACATTTCGGTTAAATCCTAGCATTTTTTAACTTTTATACTCACATCCGTAATGTTTTTATCATAAAATGTTTGCCTACGAATAGTTTATTATTAGCGTCCTATTTTTAATTCCTTAACATTCTTAGTTAAATGCTAAGTACTGAAGACCAAAGCGTGAATGTGGATCCAATATTCGAGTAAATTACAGTTAATGATATGTTAGTCTGCTGTACGGAGGCGCTTCTTTAATTGTTGTTTAAATTAAATAATTACAGTGTGCTAACTTGAGAATCCGACATAAAACTGAGTGGTACGACGGGTTACATGATATAAAAAAGCCGTTTAAACATTAACATTGTGAACAATTAAGTTTTGCAATTTTATGCATGCCTAATTAGGTAGTATTATTTCGTCTGCATCTATTTGCAGCCTGTTTTCATATTCCTACTGATTGTCTGTTTTGTTTTAATGCCTAATTATAGTTTGAGTTCGTAATTAATTAACTGGACGCTACTGGAGCCATGGTCGGTAATTAGCGTATGCACCCCCTACATGCTAAGATAATTGTTTTCTGGCGTCACATTTATTCAAAACCAATTATGCATGTGCTTTTAACGTAGTTGCACTTTTTTCTTTATTTTTTAACTTTACTTACATTAAGGCATTTTTTAAATTTCCTCGTAGATAATTTACATTTTTATGCGGGTTTTTCAAAGTTTAATTGATGTTACATTAAGTAATTTAAGACTACAATCCGTGTATATTTTATAGTTGCCACAAATAAGTTTTTATGAACATATTTAATTACGAAAATTAGTTTTCATTAAAATGAACATCTAGTTGTTCGTTTTGTTTTTGTTGTTTTGTTGTTTGATATTCCCAAGGTCCTATCCCGACACGTTGCGTCAGTAGGGTCAATGACCTCAGAAATCAGATCATAATGATGGTAATTGACAACTGAAATTATATCACTTAGCTACTATAATGCACTTTCATTTACGAAGCGTGATGGGCAATTGATCTGAGAAATGGACGTAATTAGAAAATAATTTCAAATTTTTATTTCGGATTTTATTAGTAGTTAAAAGAATCATTGCATTATAATTGGTAGGGTTTGCCGTAGACTTTTATAACCTTGAATCTTTCACTTTGATGTGATAGAATAGAATTGTTATAATGATTCGGCATTGTTTTATTTATAGTTCCTTTTTTATAGGACAGCGATCGAAAACCCGTCAAATTATTTTCGTCGTCGAAATATTTCAGAGCCTTCCTAAATGTGATCTGTAATTGCTTCAAGTTACCTACTATTTGGATTCTGTTGTCAAAAATTTACGGGTACCCCTCCCCATCCCCTACACCATGTCACATCATTGACCCTTCCCCTTCCCTTATCGTGTGACATAATTCAATGATAAACCTCTTAGGGAATTTATCACAGATGTGTATAATAAGGTAGATTTCTTGCTCTTTTTGCAAAATGATTCAAAGATTTACACAATAATAAGTTGAAAGATTAAGTAAAGATTTATTTTTTAGAAAACAATAAGAATATTCACGGCTGGATTGCAATATTAATGGTTATTGAAGATAAATGGTTGTAACTTCCACATTGCAACATTGTAGTCAGTGCGGTTTGACTAGTGTTTTAAATTGTTCTCGCTTCTGCCCGCGGCTGGTGAAAAGAATTAAGTTTTTAAGTATTATTATCTTCAACCTTAGACTACACAAAATTCGAGAATTGTCTTTTTTCTATAATATAGCAGCGTATATTATAGAAGAAACAGTCCGATGATGGTAAGTGGCCACTGCTGGTCATGGACATCAATATTCAACCCCAGACAAGATATTTATAAGTCTTACTTAAAGGAAGTCACAGATCACAGAAATAGTTGTCGCGGTGGTACTTCTGAAACACGAGGTAAACCTCACCCTACTTTTGTTATTATTTGCTTGTAGAAACCTTGCAAATAGAAAGTAGGAAATCTAACGGGAATCAGGATAAAAGACGTTTACAAACGAAAGAAGAAAAGACATTTACGGTACCGGAATATATTGCATTAAACTTGGCTTATTAATTATCAGAAATAGATTGTAATTGAGCTTCTAATCAGGGGCGTAGCTACCGCCGTATCTGCCGTATCAATTATACGGGGCCCCACGGGCCACAGGGCCCCCAACCTGCCAACAAAAAATGAGAAAAACTTCCCAAATTTCGACAGATTGATAATTATAATGAATAAATACTTTATTGGTGGACTGATGACCTGATGAAGACGGCGAGCTACCGCTAGACTTAGATGGCGCAGGACCGGTCGGAGTGGGCAGATTAGGGAAGGCCTATGTCCAGCAGTGAACTTTAAGGTGATGATGGATGGATGGACTAAATACTTTATAAATATTTTTATAAACACTTTTTTTAAATTTTATGCAAACATATTTTCTTTCGTTCAAAATCTTTACTCTTCCTAAGGGCCCCCACACTTATTTTATACGGGGCCCCGCCAAGGCACGCTACGCCAATGCTTCTAATATGATAAACAGTATCACACTTCATGACTCAACTACGTCAGAAGCAGGGTAATGTTTTTCGAGCTTATGTATGTATGTTTGTATGTATGTTCATTTCTTTGGCACGCACTACAGCTCAAACGGCTTGAAGGATTGTGACGTGTGACATATGCTTAGAATCGTCTCAGTTTGCATAGTGACACAGGCTATATAATTTAAAAACATGGCGCCTGCAAACGGGTGGGGAGGGGCGACTTTGTCTTTTGTTTTCATGTTTTTAACGATGTTACTAGTATCTATAAATGCTTAAATTTGTGGGGATGTATGTGTGTTTGTTCCTCTATCACGCTAAAACTACTGGTCGATTTTGCTGAAATTTGGCACTTAGGTAGTTTATTATCTGGATTAATATAGTAGGGTACAAAACCGAGAACGTCAGCAAAACGAGTGAAGCCGCGGGAATACGCTAGTAATGAAATAACGAAGCACAGCTATCACATAATTCCAGCGCGATATTTCTGTTTGTCCATTTTCATCGTTATTTACGACTATTGAAAGGTAAAACGATGTAGCGGTTCTGAAAAAAGAGAATTGAATATTGCGGATTCTGTATACTTTTTAAATTCCGAATAAAGGTGCAAAGCGATCATTTTAATAAGTAGAAATTGTGTAGATTTTGTTGTTTTAAAATATTGCTAAACGGGTGTCTTTACAATGTTGTTTAAAGTTATTGCGATAATCCGAGTAGCGTTAGGGCTCAGTCTTAATATGTAGATAGATTTGGTACATACTTTTGAAATTTAAGTAATGAAACGACTTGAGGGAAATTATAATATTTAGCCCATCACTTTGAGGCTTCTGTTTTATTGGATCAGAAAAACATTAATAATTTAATTATGTATATTGTCCTTCAAACCAAACATCTACATAATTATGCAAATCGTTAACCAAAGCGATTGGAGTTAACTGAGCATTTAGTATATTTTTATTAATTTTCCTCAAAATACTGTTACGTTGTTACGGTTTTTCTTATACATTATCCAATATTAAACGCAATAATTATCATGAATAAACAATCTTTTCTTTCAGGCAAAAAAATCTTTTCTTTCTTTCTTTCTTTCAATATACAACGAACGACAACAGATGCGTTTGCAATAGCTTGCAATGTACTTTACACTGGGTGAAAACGTGGGCAATGATTGTTCTAAAGAAACGGACGAAAGTATACTGGTAAAACATTCTAGCCTGAGATTAAAAAAGTCCTAAGGGTACTGGTAAAAAATCCGTTAGAATCTGTGGCGTAGCGAGGGGCGGTACGCCCCGGGCGGTACATTTTGAGGGGCGCCAAAAACAGATTTGGGGGGCGGCAAAAACAGATTTGGCAACCTTGTCTTGTCAGCAAGTTAGATATTGTCGTTTTTTTTTTGGTCGTCAAAATTTCTATAATGTGTGGCGAGTTCAAATTCCGCCCCGGGCGGCGTAAGCCCACGCTACGCCACTGGTTAGTATATTTACAATATCATTCAAAATACATTTACCACTTTGGACATTGGTCATTAACGCCTCAGCGGTTCTTCGAGTCTTCTTTCGTCTTATCTTAAGAACGTAGGCAATAAAAGCATTCGAATGATTTAGAATAAACGTTTGCAAGCAGTTAAAAGTTGTTTTGTGAACTTCACACGAATATTACGAGTACAAATACTGGAAAGACTTGTGCACATAAATTCTATAGTTGAGGAACAAAATACCACAAAATACGGAAGCTAGCATAAGCTATGTGGAAACTTAATGACGGTGTTTTTGCTACTCTATGGTTGAAAGGGTAGTCTTAAAACACTTTTACCTTCTACAACACTTTACAACCACAAAGCGGTTTCAGGAATCATAGTAACACATAAATTCTCATCTGTATTTCTTAAGTTTAATGTTCTGTGGCGTTTTGCGTTTGACTCCACATCTATCACACCTATTTCTGTCTTTTAACATCGATACCGTTATTCTGTTTTGATCGCTAACGCAAGTACTAAGGGTATACTAATTTTAATTACTCAAGATATTTTTCGATCATGATGCACACTTGGTCGATGTTTGGTTAATCCGTGTGTTCCTTGGAGGTAGAGAGAAATGTGTGTAAGTAACCCATTTACACACACACATATTTACACTGGCAACATACATGCTCGTATATTGTTAAGCTAATTGTTTTAGTAGTGATTCATATTTTTTTACAATATCGGAGTAGCAAATACATATGCCGTCTATTGGATTATATGTGGCTACTGCCGCTGAGAAATATGTCGAAGCATCGTACAATTGTATCTCCCTTAACATTTTTTCACTCGTTTTGGGAACAGTGGACATACAAAAACATCCCGACTAATATAAAAAAATTAAAGTCATCTGTTTGACCGGAGATCGAACCCGGAACTCTAGCATGTCAGATCAGTATGATGACTCCGCCACGTGGTTCAACAACGTATTACCGAAATTGATACATTTACACTCACACGATAATTATATCAGCATCATACCTATATTGGATGATGACGTTATTTTTATAGGAACCGAACAAGCTATACAGTTAGTGGTATAAATATTAATGCTACGTCTGAAAGAGAACAGGCCGTGTGAACTGAAAATTAAAATATCCGTAACGCCGCGTACGTGCGTCGCCTCGTTAAACGCCTAACTGTCTGTTTTAACTAGAGGTGAGATGGTAACGAAACGAGAGCGTTGTTGGGTGCGTTTTGTTGTAGATTTTTATATGAGATTGTGTATTTTTTGTAGCTTGTATAGGACACTAAAGGCTTTAGGACCCTTTACTGCAGCTTATAGCACTAAAGGCTGTAAAACTTACCTTGTAAACCTTTGTGTTTGTCCGAAGGAACTACAGTCATTCCTTTTTCTGTTTAATTACAGCAGTTATTGTCTTTGATGTGAAGTACGTCGTAAGTGGTAGGTATATTTTGATAGAGTAAATTTTGATTGTTAATAGAGTAGATGATGATGATTAAGTAGACAAACACAGACAGATAAACAGACAAGAAGTGTAAAAAAAACTGTAGCATTTTTTTATTACTTATTGTCAATCCTAAAAACTATTATTTTGGAAATATAAGCGATGTATATGACTCGCGAAATTTTCATTATCATCGCAAATGTTTGCCACTCCACAGGATACTAAAATGCTTTTGAAGAGTCATTGTGTCAATTTTATAATGAAAAATTACCAAATCCTTTTTAATTTATACCTAATCCTTATCGCTGAATTTAAAGTCATCTCTTTCTCAAAGTCAAGCGTTTTATAGTATTTATCTCACACACGCGGAAGACATATTGATAGGGTTTATTTTTTACGGACTTTAAAAACGAGTGTAGAATCGATTTATTTATTCCAATTTTCTGTCTAGATGTCCCAGTTTAGCTAGGCTAATCGAAAGTAGAGCGGCATTAGATTTGCCCAATTAAGTATTCGTGTGGTATCGTGCTGTATCACACATTCGGCCGAATTATTTGTACAAGTAGGTGGCTAGTACTATGTACTATCACTTTTTACCGTAAACTAGTTACTTCGTAAATAAACTATAAATAACGTTTAATTATTTTTTTGTAATTATTTGCAAATAATGCTCAATATTTTTTTGTTTAATCAATAACATTTTGTACATATTCCTACTATACTAATTTTATTATAATGATAAATTATTAGAATCAGACATAAATAAAATTTGAACAAATAATAGTTCAACCCAAAAAAAATCTTCCAATATACCTATTTTGTAACAAAACCCATGATAATATTCAATAATTTATAAAAATGTATCCATATTATTAAATTGTAAGTAAAAAAAAAAATATCCAGTCGTATCTTAGACTATGAGTTACAAATGATGTTAAATAAATGATCTATGTTATATTATTAAGTTAGTACTTAGTTACATAATAAAATCATAAAATACACTACAACCAGACAAGAGTCATCTAGAGCTACTACTCATTAACACTTCAAACTTTTTATGTGAATAAATAAATAAATAAAAAAATAAAATAGTAAAAAATACCTTAAAATAGTATTTTTTCTACTTACTACAAATGTAATCACTAAGAAAAATGTTTAAAGGTACGATAAATCTACTTAGCATCAATCCTCCATCAAATATCTATGTATAAAATGTAGCATATAAACGTAAACTAACTTGGATTTGCGTCTGTCAACTAAACTTCAATTATTAGCGTTGAATTCATTACTGATAATGAGATAGCATTTAGTGCATTCAGTTTAGAATAGGAAATCGCACGCGTAATCGCATGACGCTTACGATACACGCACGTTAAGTCATTTCACGGATGAGTGGGATGCATACAGCCCACTAACTCGTGTATGTTCGTGTTATGTCAGTTTTGCGTTGTACGACGTTTTGTTCCGGCTGTAATTTTTGACTGTGTTCGTACGTATGATTTTCACGTTCGATCACGTGTGTAATGTTGAGTTCTTTATTCGAAACGGATTTTCCTTTTTTTATTTGTTTTATGTTGACAGATTTGTGTTGCGTTATTTATTGAACGGACCAAAGACAAATTAATAAATACTCATATGTCTGTTATATTATTTTTGCAAAATTTTGTTTTATTAATATCTTTAACAGCATATTTCACGTAAAACAGGTAAAACAGCCATATTACAGATGTCCATAAAAGTAAAAAAAAACGGCCAATTATTTTGTATGCTTCATTAGAGTTCTTATTTTAAAATTCTCGGCGCAAAGTGAGGCAAATATGAATATAGCGAAGGTATTTAAAAATAGCCGAAGCAATACATATTACGTTGTTTGTATGTATTCGTTAATGCCATCTTGATAAACTCAACAAGTATTTTAATTAGAGATTGGTAAACGCCATAATCTGGAAAAAAGAATAAAGGCGGCCGAGCTCACGACTTAACTGTGGCCATAAGCAGAAAATGTTATAAAAAAATAAAGCATTCAATAGCGGCGAAGGATTCCCGCCAATTATTTTTAAAGCCATTTTTAGCTTTCAACTTTGTAAGTACTTTTAATTTTTATTCTCATTCTCATAAATAATCGACCCATGCAGCGAGGAATCGTTACAGTTTTTAAATATTTGATAAATAAACCGCATTAAAACAGTATTCAATAAACGCTGATAAATCGTTACATTTCAATTGCAATTGTTAAGTTTTTTCTTTCATATTATCGGATGGGCGAATTCGGAATACAGTACAACGAAAACAGCATGTTGTTAATAACTTTCAAAGTACCGGAACAGTAAATATATTAATCTCGGAGGCCTGAAAGAATTCACAGTTCGAAAGTAATAGTCGTAAGTTCCAGCTGCTTAAATTATACGTTCATTTGTTTTTAAATCGTACAATGTTCTTTAAGAGTAATTTATAATTGAAATGTATGATAATCACCATCGGCCTATTTAAGTTTGATCACTAAAAGTTCAACAATGATCAGAAAGGAACATAACTAGGCTATTCAATAACGTAATGTTGCCAATATTCTATTTCAGTTTCAGTTTTTTTTAATTTAATTTGACAAAATGTTTTTTTTTACATAACTATATATTTTTTTAGGAAATAAAACATAATTATTATATGACATGATATGATTATAAATTTAATCAGTTAATATTTTGTACTTTCTAAATTAATAAAATCTACCTGTCAAAGCTAAAAAAATAATAACAATGTATGCTTTATCGCAATTTCATATTATTAAATTACAGTTCTGTAAATGTATGTAATATCTATTTTTATTTTCTTTGCTAAATACGAGATTGATGAACGTTCTTGAAATAAGTAATAAGAAAATGTACAATTAAGTAAAGCCGTAACATTTGGATGAATAGCCAAGAATTGAGACCATTAGTAAGTTCTAAATAAGAAACATGACCTCATACTGGCAGTGAATTTTAAATGTAGCGTAATATCAGTAGTATCTATGCGGAGTGTTACATTTTAAAGTGAGACCACTTAAAAAAATAGTGTTGGACATTGTCTTAAGTAAAAAATAATTGGATATTAGAAGTTAGCAAGGAATTTATTGTTAATGTATTGAATCTACATAAAGATACAAACCTAAACGTGACTAGGCTTAGGTCACCATCGCCAGCCTATTTCTTCCGATAGATGCGACTTAAACATTATTCAAGACATGGCCCGCAGCGTCTTCATGTCAAGATAAAATTTATTGCGGTCACCAATCCATCCATCAGCCCTTGAAAGTCCACTGCTGGACATAGGCCTTCCCTAATCTGTGTCACTCCAACCGGTTCTAAGTTAACTGACTCCAGCGGTTACCCGCCGTCTTCTTCAAGTCAACAGTCGACCTGCCAGCAGTCACTACACTTTCGGAAAAGCGCGTTGTCTACACCAAAGCCCTCTAGACTAATCAGATGCTGCCGGAAATATCCAGCAAAGTTAAAACATCCCATTGAATTTCTAAATCGTCATATGAGTACACTTTGTATTGACAGGAGGATGTATCGGATGCAAGTTTACGCGAAGAGGATGCATTCGCGACAACAAGGATTAATGAAGGGTCTAATTTGCATAGTATTCACGATCGCATCATTGGTTAACGGCAAAGACATTCGATTCAAGCAGCATAGCAGTTATTGACAAATACGGTTTGTCAAGATTACACCGTTACTGGGCTCCGGCTATTGCTTCATTAGCCGCGATTTAGTGCTGAGCGAATGTGTGCGAGTGACATGAGTAATTTATATTCAGACCACCTTAGGTATACATTCATGACCCATGTAAAGTAATAAGCATTGTAATTATTTTTGTTGTATTTATTTAACGACCCGCGTGGCCGAGCGTTTACCATACCGATCTAACGCGCAGTGGGTCCCCGGTTCGATTCCCGGCCCGACAGGCTTCTAAATGATGAGTTTAGATTTCTGTTTTGGGTCTGGGTGTTTGTGTATTCATCTTTGTGTGTCCATGGCACCCTCGACACAGGAGAAAATCCTAGTGTGGGGCTGTGAGTGTAGAAAGCGTTTTTTTTTTGGCTTAGGCGCTCCAGTTAAGTGTCGATCTGCTTATTATAGATTGGGTGAGCCCACCTGAAAAAGAACTCAAATTCCAGTTTCCAGTAACAGATTCTGATGGCTTTGGGTTGATTAATCTTCTTAACGTTAGGTGTCTACAACGTACATGGTTCGTTGGGGGAGTTACAACGAGGGAGAGTAGCAAAGTCTGTGATTCACTTCAGATAGAACCCTTGTTCTGTATGAAGTTGTACACTTGTCCATGGGCGGTAGTGACCAATTAACTATGCGGTGGACTGTATGCTTGTCTCCTATATCAATGTTATTAAAAATTAAACAATGTATATCGTTTATTTTTGCAATTACACCTTAAAAGCTTTAACTTAAATTAAATACTTCGTTGTCGATCGTCTTTCGGAAAAAAACAGTCTCTAAACGAAAAAATATTTTAAGTAAAGGTCTGTCTTGGAAACGTCCAATTTAATTTAGATTATCTTGCTAAACTTTACTATTTTTCTTGCCATTAACTCAAGAAAGCCTTTCCACAACACTGATTGTGGATAAACGAAAATAAAAAATAGATCATTACTCCCCATTGTTTCCAGGGCTTAATACTGGGTTGAAGCGTGACCTATCTACTTACTAGATAGTTTTTAAATTCAGTTAATAGTATTTTAATTGGAAAAAAGTGCAAGCTTTTAGTGAAGCATTGGTACTTTCTAACATTGTAAGATTTTTAGCTGACCATTACATCAAATACGTGTCTTATACACAAATTAATTCTTATATATTTTCTCCATGTTATGACTATAAGTAAGAAATATTTTTTACTAATATATAGTTATTTAAAGATGTGATAAATAACTGCTTGTAAAAAGTCTGAGGCACTAACTCGTGAGGACTGCCAATAGAAATTAAAAATCGATTATATAATCACGGCAGTCCCACATTGCGCTTATACCAAACTAAACCTCTTATACAAATAACGAATTAAAATCGTTAGTGTGATTCAAAAAAGAGATACAGCGCCATCTTGTTGTAGCGCCGACAACGTTTTCATCATGCATTTTCGTTTCATAACGTTTCAAATCACAAGTATACTAAAGATGATTCGTTTTAAAAAAACGTGAGCTCCAAAATTTTTTTTTATTTGGAAGACAGTTTTTTTATTTTTTATTTCCGCACGTACAATGCGCGTGAGGCATTGTATGCGTGTGATGTATTTACTACCTGTTACGTATTATGTTAAGGAATTACTTTATGGATTGAACATTTACATTGTAATGTAAGGTACACGCGACGTGAAAACGGGGATTTCTCTCCGGCGAAACATGTCGAATAATTTATCATTGATGAGGGAAACGATCCTGAAATGGGCACAATTGAATAAATATTGAGCGTTATATAAATATCGGTGAATTAAACTATAATTTAAAGATACTAGTAAAAATAACGGGGATTTATTCTTATAATTATTTAAATTTCCATTTTCCTTTTAGAGGAGGATTTTAAAGGATTTCCCCGTTAGAGGATGAATTTACCTTGAAGATTCTTGTGAAAGAAAAATCTGTTTTAGTCTCAGTCAGTCAGAGTTTTAATTAATTAGATAATTGCGATATTTTAGAAGTAAAACTTCATTAGAACCATTGTGATTTCAAACTAGATGAAACAAAAATGCGTAACTATAAAGAAACAAATACATAAATATGTAAAATAAAGTCGGCAAAAGTATAAGATAGAAAACATTGCACACAGTATTTTATATTCTTGCTCTTTCCCTTTTTGTGTAATGTTTCGTAGCTTAAATATATATTTATTATAAATTATTTTATTATTATTAATTTCATTTATTCAGTATGTTAATTTCACATACATACCTTTTAGACTAAAATTCCAAAATTACTTATGTGAAAGTTATTAGGATGTCAACGCCTGTTAAAGACACGTTTGTGATCGATCTTAGCTCCCGTTATATGTAGATTTGGAAGCAAATCAGTTATTGCTTTTGAAATGGATTCCAATGTGTTTAAAATAACCTTAAAATTAATTTTCACTTAAACCTTTATCACAACTAATTCTCTAATTTATCAGAATACTGGTATATACTTCGGTCAACGAATTAGCCTTGCTATTTAACGAGGTAACGTTGCCAGCATTCGAGGAACTCATCCTCGGAACAGCAATTTGGATGTAGCTTTTTATATTTAAATTGTTAATTTGTTTATTTTTCCATTTAAGTTATATTTTTTAAGCATTTAATTGTTAAATGAATTAGTTAATATTTTGTTACTTTCACCGAAGTAAAACTTATACTAATTCTTTCAACAATATGTAAGTAGTAGTAGCAGAAAGCCGGCTATGACTAGCATACCATAAAAATGTATTCAGTTTCGATAAACGTCAACCATTATCGATTCCATAGAATATGAGAACGACGGCAAGTCAACCTATAAACATCAATGCTCAGTCGCATGCCGTAAGCTTCGTTGACATCTAATCTTTCCTTACAAGTGAAACGGGGGCCTATAACGCATTTGTTATTGCACGATGCAGTGTAACAAGGGAAAAATCCTTATTTGAGTTTTTATCACGTCACAAATCTACGCGGTTCATATAAATCCTGTACTGTTTAGTGCAGAAATGCAATAAATTTTTAGCGTTACTAATGCGAGCCATCATAATAGTATTTTATTACTACAGTAATTAAAATATAATTATCACTGCTTTAGGTTGAAGGGAAAATTCTTAAAGAACTTAGGTGTGTAGTTTACACACACCTAAGAGTTCTTTAAAAAAAAGTTCTCAAATATACTTATGTGAAGTCTACGAATTCGCTTTTGACCAGCGCGGTGGACTATAGTCTAAAAACTCTGATTATGGGAGAAGACTCGTGTCCAGCAGTGGGACAATTATGGTTGGGCTCATCACCAATGAGTTTAACTAGTATATAATTTAGATACGCGATTGGTCTCGAAGTTATAAAACCAGTATGTATTTTCACCAAAACCATTTTTGTCAATATAGCATTGATAGCGATGTACAACTACGAATACGATAAGTAACTAACCATTTATCTACTGTATGGAATTTTATTCCAATCAAAGACATTTAACATAAGGTTACAGAGCGAACATATTCATCCCTTCACACAAAAACGTTCATGCCATTTCATATTGACTTCAACTGGGGATGATTGACGTTCGACATACGAGTATATTCCAGAATAACTTATTACCAATTAGTAATAAGTCGTGGATGGCACTTTTTTATTCCACATCCAGTCTATACTACTATTAAGTTGTCTTTTTTCAATAGTTGTCTTTGGTTTCATTATATTTATCGATTCGTTTCATGTCTTGTCATATCTAGTGTAGAACATTGATTTTACTGAGGCGAAGAAAGGCTCAAAATATGATATACACTGGTACTACTTACATGAATTACCAAAAAAAAAACTAAGTGAGTGTTCATATTCAAGAATCATTGTATTCATAGTCACAAAATAAGCGAATCAGTGCCATTAGTAAGAGTTTGTCTTGTTTTTTCCAGACAAGATTGAGTCTTGTTTCTGCTAAAAATGCCCTCTGTAAATTTTAGTTCCGAAACAAGCCGCTAGGGGCGCTGCATATAGATGTATGCGCAGAAACAAGACTCAATCTTGTCTGGAAAAACAAGACAAACTCGTACTAATGGTACAGCACGTAACATCGCATTGTGTGAATCAAAGGGCCCTAATATATTGCATTTGCATTTCGTGATACCTATAACAAAATTGTGTTAGTATTCGTGAATTTCTTAAACAGCGCTGTTTCTACTCTAACATTACATTTATGTTTGTCAGTTTCAAGCGTGAGATCGTCACTTTTTAATTCGATAGCCGATTAACTGCGTTTAGCAGTTTCAAGTATTTAAGTCAAACTGTCGACATTTTGAGTTCGGTTCCTTTTGTTCCGACTGTGCAATATATTATTCATAGCTTACTTCTGTAATATTAAAAACTTCACGTCGTAAGTCGAAATCTACTTGATTCTTTTGTCTACGCTCTAAAGTAACTTTAACACATTCCGAATGTAGGGAATTCTGTTTCCTACTAATTGGCAATTTTATCAAGAATAGTGCTGTACGGTTTCGAATCACGATTCGTGGATAACTTTACCAAAAATGGTGTCGTGTGTAATTGAGCCTGTCCGTGCCTCGAATCGACTATCTTTGAACTAGTCTCACAATCGGTCAATCGAAAACATTTTTGCATAACATAAAACCTATTTGTGATCGATTTTATTATTTTGATTTTTAATCATATTTTATATTGACACTTTTTGGTTTATTTATAAATTTTTCTACGAATCGTTGTTCCCGTATAAATTTATTGTAATATTAATTATAACATTAGCACTCTATTTTGTGAACAAGAAGTAGGTCGGGTTAAGCAAGTGGCATTTTGCGTTAAAAGAACCTTTTAAAAACGCCATTTGGATATTGAACCAGTGTAGTTCAACCGGGAAAGTACCATCGCCACACATATTCCTACCGTGAAGAAAGAATCCTATATACCTATACACAAAAACAACCCTCCCATCGCAGTTGGATAAAAAGTAATGAACGTGAAATAGACCCATACTTAGACAGTCGTTAAATTGTAACTACAACTTTTTTCACATGGGAACCTGTCAATCCTTATGGGTAATAGATACCATACTTACATCTCCACGCATAAGCGCTGTGACTTAATAACACTAGATTGGATTTATAAGATACGCTTTATCTGCGTGACTAATGAGGAGACTTGCGAAAAGGAAATGAGGGAGGCTTTAATTTATTTTTAGATTGAATACATTTTATTTTCCTTTTTGACATGTAAGAAGTAGGTATATGAACATGTTGACATAATGGTAATATATGTATAATTGGAAATCTTTACATGTATAATTTTTCTGTACGTGACCGATTTGTTAAATTTTTTGTCTTCAGATTGATTCGAGAATGGTTTAGATTCACAATTCGGTTCAATTTAATTGATTTCTTTTCTTTATATATAGTTTTATGTATAGTTCTCGTTATAAGTTAAAAATGATCTACATAACCTCAAAAGTACTCATCACTTTTGTTACGTCTTTTAATTTCTTATTTATATTTGATACAATTTATATGGCAAGACAAGGTTTGCTGGGTCAGCTAGCTATAGATATATTCAATTGGCAGTTAAAAATAGTTCGTAGTATGACTTCGGAAGCATGTATTTTGCTTTACAGCAGTGCCATACTATGTTATAGTTTGAAGAGTGTGATGAGTGAGAACTGACAGGCAATGGGTTCCGGATTCGATCCCCGGCTACACAGACTGAATGATGAATTTAGATTTCTGTTCTGGGTCTGGGTGTTTGTATATTCGTCTTTGTGTGTGTCCATGACATCGACGACACAGAAGAAAATCCTAATGCGGGGCTATGAGTGTAGAAAGCGTCATGTTATGTTATCTGTGGCCAAACTCAAGACTGATATTATCTAGGGTTTATTACGGCTGTCCATGGGTGGCAGTGGCCACTTCCCTTCAGGTAAACTGCATGCTCGTTTCCTACTTTTATAATATATATACCTATAATTTTGCATCAATCTTCATTGTAACAAGTCAGGCAGTATACTTAATTATATCGCCTCGTAGAACTAGTAACGTCAAAACGTAGCACTTTGTTGCATTGTTAATTAAACCGTTTGGCGGAAAGTTTATACGCCAGTAAAATAGTAAAGAGCAGTCGGAAGTTTATAGCGTCAGTAATTATATGATTATAACGAACTCCGGACGCTGCATTGTCATAAAAAAGACGCCGTAGCTGAATAAAATTTGCTTATAAAAGCTTATGAGAAAATAAGGGCGTCTTTTATAGTGAGTAGGCTGTTTATTTTTTATGGAAATGCCAATGAGCTTACAGTTCATCTGATAGTAAGCGATCTCTACCTCCCTTAGACATTTGCAGTCTACCGCAAACAGAATGGAGTGTTAACTGAGCTTCACAAATTCTTTGTTGCCTCTATATTGAAACGTCTTGGGTTAGTGTAACTTTTTATCTCTGTTATGCAGTTCTTCTAATTAACAATTTTGTGCACATTCCATTTACACTGCAGTTGTACTTCAGAAACAAGTAAAGGAGACTTGACGCTACAGAAAATTCCCGAAAAAAAAATCCGTGCTTATTGTTTTCATCATAACTTAATAGATAAGGGTAAAGGGATAAGAAGGATGTTAAATGGTAACTAATCGTATAACTTCTGGATCGCTTAAACTGTTTGTAAATATATTCACCGTATATAAGTAAGTTTATTAACTTACTTATATACGGTGAATACATCTAGAGGTATTTAGCGGAATGAATAACGCACCTTTGTATATTTTTCTTACGCTCCCCATAATTTACTTAGCCAGCTATTTTCCAGGTGTAAGTTATCACTTACACCTGGAAAATAGCTAGCTAATAATAATGTAAACAAATCAATTAGGATTTATCAGACAAAACTTATAAAGGAGATCATTTCCGTATTACTTGTGTATTCAGATTCCGAGATTCGTATTTATTTAAGAAATTTTGCATAATGCTTGCGCCTTAACTATGTTCGAGGTTTCCATTTCTTAAAAAGTTTTTGTATTGATGCATATTAATGATTTTTTTCTTAAGCCAACACGTCCGCTTATGAATCATTGGTGCGTGAATTATTGACTACGGTCTGTTAGGTAACAGTTGATACTTGTTTATCCGGCATTCATGATTAATCACCTATAGTATTACATCGATGTGTTGTCACCTCGTCGTGTTTGATTAAATACTCTTTGAGCAACAACTTTTTGGTATACAGATAAGCCGGTGACACAGCTTAGTTTGCGGTGATATTCTTGTCAATACTGATTTTGGAAGTATTACGTTTATTTACTGCATATTTTAAACTATAATCGAAATTGATTCACAATGAGTTTACACTTAATGTTTTTGTAGTTTCGCTATACGAGTAATGTCGATTTTAATGACGAGTTTATAACCCTACGACCCAAGTATTCGCGACGTATCTGTTTGGTTTAATAATTAATTAATTAATCTTTCATAACACTGACATATACAATTTAAAGTTCTTTTCATATTCCTGCTTGCCATTTTTGAACAATGTAGAACACAAGTCTGTGTAATGTGTCCAGTAGTAAGACTCTTGATCTTAATCTTAATCTTTGATAGTAAGTCAGATCGAGTCTAGGATAGTAGGTATGCTTGTCTATAAGATGTTCATTCACTCTTACTTTGGATAGTTCTAGGTTACATTGGAAACTAAGTTTCGCCACGGATTTCATCACAAATCCTATAGGACCGAGGATCTTATTAAGACGGCGGCTAAGCATCATTGAACTTACTGTAAGCGTTCTATAAAGTGAAGTTACTTCGGGTGCATTCGGAAGATACGTGACCATAATGAATAAATTATTTGAGTGACTTTGCTTTTATGGGCTTGTACTGTCGGGCCTTTATTTTTGTTATCGAGGGGGAAAACTTCAAAAGGTACCCGACGCCGTGGTAGTGACGCTAGTTTATCTGGGATTTTTACCGCACTAAAACCCCCCCGGTGGCCGTCCTCGACGCTACGAAGAGGACTCCGGGATTTCCAAAGGAACGCAACCGGAGTTGTACTGTCGGGCCTGGTAACCTCTTTATAATAAGCTTACAATATCGACACTAGCTAACTCATAACTCTGTCTACAATCCATAGGTGTAGGAGGAGCATAGAGTATACTCCACGATGGTCATTTGTGGGAAAGGACCAGTGTAAGGCAATGGAACATAATAGAATTGTCAAGGCACAAGAATAAATGTTACTATTAATCTGCCTTCACAAAGGGTACCAGTATAAGGGACAACTTGTTTGAACGAGGTATTTGTAAAGTATTTTTTTATTAGCGCTCTATATTTGTTTCTAGCATAAATACCTTTATTGTAGGTTCTCTCATAAACAAGATATAAAGCCGCGTAACTTTTTTCGATCTATTTAAGGCTATCGATAGTTTTGCGACTAACAATCCATTTCCTGTCGACCGTTTGTCATCATCTTGCTCGCGGCGACGTTTATATGAAGAACTCGATATATTTTAATGATTTGTTCGCGTTTTTAGCGCGGAGTTCTAAAGTACTTATTGTAATGTTAGATTTTAAAAAGAGATTCGAGCAATTTTATAGATATAAATTTGCTCGAATCTATTTTTAAAATCAATTAAGATTATATTAATATAGATGTTTAAGGCAGACTTATCGCGGCAACGTTTATATGAAAAACTCGATATATTTTAATGATTTGTTAGCGTTTTTAGCGCGTAGTTCTGAAGTACTTATTGTAATGTAACATTCTAAAAAGAGATTCGAGCAACTTTATAGGTAAAAAATAGCTCGAATATATTTTTAAAATTAAGAAAGATGTTTAAAGCAGACTTATTGGTATATTATTAATTAAAGTCCAGTTTAATAATTTTCTATAATTAACTTGTAGTAATAAATTTGAACTTGAAAGTGAAGTAGCAAGAGCATTGCTCATAAAACTAACTACGTACATAAGAAACGATGTTAACGGAAGGTAGATTTAATCTGAGTTAACTACATACAAGGTGTTTTAGCCTTATTAAACATGAACATAAAATTTTATTATGATTGATATCTCAAAGTGGAATTTTAAATTTTATCAAAAATCTATGGAATCTTTGTTTTCAATAAACTTTGTTTTCAAAAACTCTTTGCGATGAAAATGGTGGATTTTTTCATATAAATGAATATTTCTTTTTACATATTTATATATAACTTATAAATAAATATACCTATATACGCATATGAAAGTATTTTTTTTATAAAATTGGCATACCGAAAATTCTACACCATTGAAGTTAGCTACGAAAGAAGATTTAGGTATATTTTTAAAATTTACTAAGATTATTCCAACCAATTTCTAAACGTATACTTATTTATATACGAGTAGTTTAATTTTCAAAGTGTGCTCGACAAATGTAAGTTTCTATTCTGTGTATTATAAAGGTTCCTATATATGGACTGCCCATAGATTTCCATGCCCTGATTTTCTAAACGGCAACATCCTTTCCAATAAAAAGCCCATTGATTTTCATTCCAATAAAACAGAATCGCCCATACTGTTTACTCAACCTGAACGCATAATCAGAGCGGTAACGCGGAAGATGGCGCCTAAGGTGTTAGGATGATTAGCACGTCCTGATTCAGTACTGGGAATTTATAAGAGCGAGCAGGAATTTATTTACGTTAGATTAATAACAAATACATCTGTTACTGGAATGTATGTTTTTATAGAAGTGATGGTGCATACGAATTTTCTTATTCGCTTGAAGAACATATTCGATACATGCTTTATAATACCGCCATGGTATTAATATAAATTAATTTTCCAAAAACTAAAAACGAATTAAGCAACATTTCCTGTAAACATTTTCCGCTTTTAAAATTCATCTTTTCTATAACTGATCGGTCGGCTTTGTGACTACCTGAGGGTTATTTATGCCACAAAAATATTGGAAAATTTCGACAACTATTAATAAACAATTATATGTTCAGTGAGAGGTGCAAGAAAGAAAGAAAGAAGTTCAGTGAGAGGTGCAAAAAAAGCTTTTCAAAGCCGACGAGGCATTGGTTACTCCTCTGATGTTGCAACTCTAGAGGCGACAGAGTGTGTCTCATTTGGTTAACTCTATATCCAACATTATCTTATAAATACATATTATACATAAGTAATCTTTACTTGGTATTTTACACTTTTCTTGTCTTTAGAATACTATTCAAGATGGAAAGTTCTTAGTGAACACCTAAATCTATTAATAAATTACAATACATGGGAAAATAGAGAGCGGATTAAATCGTTTCTTAGTTTACGATCGCAATTACTTGAGCAAAAAGCCTTAAAAAGCGGTAAGTGACAGATATACGAGTTAATTGACTCGTCCAGTTAATGCAGCCAATGAGCGTTGCATTTCGTCATGTAAAACAGCTAAACTATCGTTTTTTATGGAAATGAATATTTTACTAGAAGGAACTTGCGTGTAGAGTCAGGTGTCAATTGACACTAAATACTCGAGATTAATATGGTACTTGATTATGACATAAATTATGTCGTATGCTTGATTAGCACTTTACTCTTGCCCTGTACGTGTCGTAAGATTTAATAAGCCGAAGATATTAAATAAAAATGGCAGCAATGTCTTCCTGTGAAATTCTACACCGGTCATTAGGTTAACTGTGATCACGAAAGTGCATGTTGCTGGTAACAGAAAAGTGCTTTGCTAAACGCAATTACCGCAAAATCACTTCATAGACAACTTTTTTCTTGTAAGGTGTTTTAGAGGGTTTTTTGATGAATCATTAGAATCAGAAACTTGCAGGCAATTTATTTTAGTCTACAAATAATAGTAACGATATTATGTTAATTTAGTTATAAGAAAGCAGGCCTAAAATTTCGTAGAGCTGTGGATTCACAAAATTATAAGCTTGAAGTATTTTAAAAAAAAGATAAATTATTTTCATTTCAACCCAACAAAATGTTCTGTATTTAATTTTATATGCCTGTTGAATCTTATTTAATATTATGAAGATTTAACAGGCATATATAATTAAAATCAGAACATTTTGTACGTATTCTACAAAAACACACTTAAACAACGTCCTAATCTGTGGCCTAAAAATTCTTCGTTTCATAAAGAGTTGTAGGTGTTTGACATTAGAATAATAAAATAGTTAATTAAAGAAATTTTGCAAGGGGTTAGCAGTACACAAATGCTTATTGGCCAGTAAGTACATCAAGATCTAAACCTTTCTTGTCTGTAAGACCATGCAAACTTGTGTGTAATTCCCTTAACAGTTAGTATACAGGCACCTTAACAGTCGGCATGCACTTTAAGGAGGGAATGACATAAACTATGAATGAAGTGATAAAAGGCAGCGGTAGTTGATGTAGCCTACGGCTATTCGTTTCTGTAATTTGTAGCTTCTCTGTTTTACTGCTGTTTTGTGCATAAACTTCATACGAACAGTTTGTTCTAGCGATGTTTTTGCAATAATAAACACCATCGTATATAAGGGCATGGTTGATGCTCATTATAACGTGACACGAAATATGAATTGGTGAGAGATTCTGTAGATAATTGGGAACGTTTTTACATTTAAGTGTTATACACTTAAATGTAAGGTAAACATTTATATATTACTAGCTGTGCCACGCGGTTTCACCCGCTATTCTATAAGAAAGATAAAGAAACATATATCTTATATAGCCTATAGCCTTCCTCAATAAATTTACTATTCAACACAAAAAAATATATTCAATTCGAACCAGTCGTTCCTGAGATTAGCGCGTTCAACCCAACAAACTCTACTGTTTTATTATATTAGTATATGTATATGTATAAAAAAATAAACCTATTGGTTGCTCCCTAGTCCAGCAGTGGAAAACAGAAAGATTTGAGGTTACGATGCCACTTCCTGCATGTGGTTATACATTACGACTATTGAAGAACAAATTGGAAAGCAATGACCATGTAGACGAAATGGCAGTATTTATTTACACGTGTAAACAGATATGAGTTAAATAAATCAACAGATCTTGCTTTAATGAAAGCAGAAATGTAAAATAAACGATTGCTTGCGCGATTCAAAATAAGTTATTAAGTATGGTAATTTATCATCGTCTATCGAGCGCCGGATATATTTACTCTTTTATAAATAGACATAATCGCGTCTATTCAATTACTTACGAGATCGCATTCAGGAAATGTTATGCCAAATCGTTTTTGAATCGCATCTAAATTGGTAATACGTGATAATATGTAAAAATTACCGCTGAATGCTTATAGTAACAGCGTTCATTTAAAATTGGATAGAAAAAACCGTACAAAACGCCTAAGTGGTTGTTAATTTCGCATCGATCTTGTGTTTTTGTTCGCCACTTACGACGCATTAACGGTAATACATTCATATTACCATGAGTGTCTTCAGCGAGCACTTGACTCCATAGATTGTTAAGTTCTTTATTTCTTTAATTGTTTGTACACATGCAAACAACTTTAAAATATTTACTCGGCACTCCATAACCGCTGTCCACTCGGTTTTTTACGCGAGAAGCGATGTGGGCCGTTAAATGTGTTATTATTCGCATGCAAAAAGCCAAGTCACCGCGCAAGGAATATGTTTGCGCATTAAAAATGCAGAATCAATCACGCGATAACATTAGCGACAAAGTGATACACGCCTCGAGCAAACCAGATCTGTACACGGACTGCTAATCGCGGACAGGCATAAATGCCTGCACAAGTGGTGATTTGCGCAAAATAAACATTCGCGCAATTCTCAGTTATATCACTCGAGATCTGATTCCTCGTTCAATGGGATCGCGCTTCGAGTGCGCATTCTGTCTCGACTTCTCGAGTACTTAGATCCGTGCTTGAATCGATTTATCGTGTCCAATATTTAGTTCAGCTGCCTCTAAGTGTTGTATGAGTACGACCATTTCTGTCCACATAGCGACAACATCAATACTTTAATATTCATTTGTTACAAATATGAGACTGCAGTACAGTTATGAGTCTAGAGAAACTAAGCAGGTGTGCCTCACGCGAATGTCGGAAAAAGTCGCGTCGGCACAAAAAGATATCGTGTAACAAGTTCTATCGTAAAGATATAATACCTTTCTAATAAGACAGTGATAAGGCCGAGGAAGCTACTGATACGGAGTCGTGTTTTTCGAGACTCCTTCCTCGGTAAACTAGTATGAAACATGAGTTCATTAGAAAGATAAATGCTGCCGGAAAATTCACTTTCTGTAAAAGGATGTCTTATTTACAAATTTAATTGCGCATAATTAAATTTTGTAGACGTGGATATTTACATTATGTACCTATATAATATAAAAGTTGCATTGCGCAGTAGGAGGATCGGGCTTCGAATCCCAGGAATGCATTTCTGACTTAGGAAGTTAAGTGCTGCTATGTAAAGTAAAATATAATTCATGTATTTGAACTAGATTATGCATTCTTGAGTGTTCTTAAAATTTTAGGATGTTTAGTATCTCCTTAGTTTATTAAAAAAAATCATCAATGCCTAATAAGCGTAGTACAATAAATAATTTATTTATACGAAATACATAAAAATGAGCCGAGAAAGATTTATTCTCATTATATTATAGTGAAAAAATGGTTTTTATAGGCATTTGCATAAATAAACTCACTATTGAATCAGTCCGATATTGCTACAGATTTACCTATAACTCAATTCTTACGTTTATATATCACCCTTTTTATAACTTGATTGACAAGCATTTCAGAAGTATTTTAAATCACTCAGTTCTATATCCTCAGGCGACAACTAGCATGAACATGCTAACCCTCGCAGGACTAATGGACGGGCCCCAGGCGGTCTCGTTTACCCAACAATACGCGAACGTTCAAGGTTTAACGCTTAACCCATTCCGCTTCGATTTTAACAGATTAAAGCTTTTATTGAAGTATAATAAGTAGAATATTGTAGCGGTTGGAATAAATAAAAGGCTGAGAGAAAAGTAAGTAGGTGCGTGTATTGCGTACAAGATACAAGATACAAGTGAAGTAAAAGACACAAGATACAAGTGAAGTGAAATAGGCTTAATATTTACAATAAAAATTAAATGACCAATGGCAATAAAAAGTAGGCGTGGCTAAATTGCATCGGAGTGTCTTATAATGTGACGTCAGACATCATACGATTTTTGAATTTCGTTTGCACGTATTTTGTTGTTAGTAATATAAAAAATACGCAAAATTTGTGTCGTTTAAATAATTTATGGTATAGGCACATAGTGGTGGAAAAAGATTTCGTGAGGCAAAAGGTTACATTAAGTTTAGATGTTAGATATGTAATGCAAAGTTAAGAGCTAAAAAAATGTTTTTTGTTAGGGGTATCAAATACCAAATTTCGAAACAAATCAAAATCTCAGAATTGCATTGTCCGAAGTATACCATTCGATAGAAGGCGTCATCATTGTCGCCCTTGAACATCCATTACAACTTGCCCTTAGGTAAGACTAATCTTATCTGATGTTGACTACATATGGCCAACGGCGGCCGTGGCCACTGGCTCTATATATTATAAAAATACACGGCAAAATTTTAAAACGTCTAAAACGTACCTACGAGAGATTGACGTTGATATAAAGTATGTATTAAGATAAATGTAGTGTTTATTATTTTTAATAAGCTTCGTTATTATTTTATACTCAAATTTTCAATATCAGGAGTTACATACATTAGTAATGAATATAAAATATTTTGCGTAATGTCTATCATATTCTCTCGACGACTTAATCATATACATTAATGAGTTTGTTTCTTAATCGTGATGAATTGTAGTTTCATCGAGTTCAAAACACAACGATTCTAAAGAAGTAACTTCGAAATATAATACAATTAACCTATGGCTTTGGGTGTTGATGAACTGCGAAATTATAGTAAGTTAACAAGTCTACTGTAGTCACATCAGAACAAAATAGTAATAAATTGACAAATGAATAACCATTATCGTCGACTGACGCAAAACCAAAATCCCGCTGCGCTACGATCAAGTAAATGTTTTTATCTTCAAAACGTGTCTTTTGAACATTTAATACTATCAACATAATAAGATTTTTACTTTATACGAGAATGCCAAATTTTTTTTTATCACTTTTCAGCTTTTAGCGAAATATAGAAAACCGTTTGGGCGCCTATTCGCAAAATGAGTTTTTGTATACATTTAGACAAAAAACTTTTCAAATTAATTTATCTTGGTGTCTTCCCTAATAGTAGTTACTATACTAACTAATGCACATATAATATACTTATTAGGTCTCTACTTAGTTGCTTGTTGTAGGTTTTAAATAAAACCTTTAAAGTAGGAATCTCGCTGTGGTTAAAACTTCCACAATAACTTTAGTAATGTCTGTTGAACATGTGGACAGAGTGTAAGAATTACACGGAATGTAATTGTAACGTAAAAGTAATAGTTCTGCCTTAGGCAAGTCCAAGGGGAACATTTTAATTTGCAGCTCCGACGCGCAGTTTTCTAGATTTGTGTTTTTCTTGTTCGGCTATACAAACTCTGGCTATAACACGTCGAAATGTAAGTAATACCTATATTTGGCGTTCCAACTTAGTTCTCAAGGACAGAAATGTGTCTGACATTAATCTGAGGTAGGGTTCCTATTTTCACACGACTGCGTCAAAAGGAGGGTTGTGTTTTCCGAGTGTATGTATGTATGTATGTATGTTTGTATGTCCATTTTTTGGCACGCGCTACAGCCCAAGCAGCTAGACGGATTGTGATGTATGATATCATTAGAATCATCTTAGTTTGGAGAGTTCATAATTTTATCATAGAGAGCGAGCAAACGGATAAAATCGGACGATAAATCAAAATGATTCATTCAGTTTTTCTTTAAATAAGTGAATATAATAAAAAAAAATAACTTTTAAATAATGATTTTATAAATTTAACACACTGATTAAAAATAATTATTTTTATATATATTAACATTTAGGTAAGACTATTTACTTCTAATACCGAAAATATAGTAGTCTCTACTCAGTACAATAATGATCATTAAAATTCAATCATAATACGAGTACCATTATACTTGTACCTTGTTCGTAGATGAAGATGTTCCTGCTATAAAATGAAATTTAAAAATCAAACGTACCGCATTATGATGCAGCACGTCCACCGACAACCATCGTCTTTGTCCATGCATGAATCAACCATAAACATTATTACATAGATACAGGCTATTACGTTCCTTGACCGTTAGAAATTATACGGCGGTGGACATACGGCAATTGCTAGAGGCTCTCTAATCAACTCACGGGTGTCCTGTAGGACTTATTTATTTACATCGATGTCTTCTTAGAACAAGAACATACGGAAATCATTTCTGCACACCAAACTTGGGTACGATGTTCGACTTGGTAGCGAGAGATACATATTTTCAACAATGGATAACGCTAGAAAATGTTTCGATCCCTATTGTAAACGGCATTAATATGTAAGCTAGATGTATAATGTTTGCATTTATCAACTTAAACGAATTTGACGACTTAGCTGTTATATGCGCTTTTAAGGAAACAATAATTTGTTTTATAATTTTAAGCCAGTTTAGGGCTTGTTTAGTGCAGTTTGGACGTTCCATTTTTTACATTTCAGAACTTTATGAATAACTCCTTCATCGCTCATGAGTACCTACAATAAATATGAATTGTATTAAATATGAATAGGAATTAGAATATTAATCGCATTACCGTTTAAAAAGTAAAAATATGTATTCTAGTTCAAAGTAAGACCAGTACTTTATAAAGGCAAGCGCATCGACAAAACTAGATGTATAGTAGAACACATAATCGTTACATATCACTCATACAGAAGAATTGCCCCAGGCCTACATTTTTCAAGTACTGAAGCCATTTAATTTACATTATGTCTTATTCATAAATCGTATTTATTTATGCAATTCGAGACATGTTAGATATTTAACTGCTGTTTTATATACATAAAATATTATATGGATTTTTAATAAGTTCTCATCCTAAGTTTTATGCGATTGCTCGTTTAAGGAATATATTGGCGTTCATTATATGATTCGACTTTTAGTGTTGTATAACTTATTTTTTTAACTTTGCATACATAAAATGAATGGATCTATCAGTAACAAAGTTCATTGACGTTCTTTGCATATTTTCAATATTGAGACTATGTCATTACGTGAATTATATTCGCAAAAATATCAAATAATAAATAAGGTGTAACGAAATTTCGACGCGTCTATGATTGAGTCGAGCGATGCACGTCTGCTCGAACATTGACACTCGCGTAAACACACACTTCTTTACAATAGATAAAATCTATAGAAATACAGAAAAATATAAAAAATGAAGGGATTCATACTACACAACGCCTACTATACGCCGTAATATCTTCGATCCAATATTTCTTTAATTATTTTTATAGCTTTTTATACTTTTGTTTCTTTGAATTGAATCACCATTACAAATACTTGTATCATTTATTCAAATAGATACATGCTCGCTTAACTGTAAAAGATGATGAAGTGTAAGATAAATACAATCTTGTCCATGTTAGTTACATACTTAGTCAAATATTGAAACATTGTACTCAAGACAAGCAAAACTATGTTTGAACTTGTCGTAATTTGCAGTTGATTGTCGCAAAAAATTGAGTGTGCTTAACTGTTGCTATGTAACTGTTTAAAGGAAGGATAAAAAATGTCTGAATGTAATACTATTATGCATTAGACAGTCATTTTGTTTCTGCTTTAAATATTTTATACTAGCTTATGCTCTCGGCTCTGCTCGGGTCACGTTTTGTTTTTTTTTTTTTATAAGTATGAAGTAACAAACGAGCATGCACCCACATGATGGTAAGTGTTTACTGCCACCTATGAACACCTGTAAGCAATTTCGTATAGAACAGGGGTTCTATCTGAAGTCGATCACAGATGCGTTGCTACTCCCAAGGATTAAGATTGTCTCCTCATATACATATAAGTGAGCCGGCAACCACACCCTTCCACCGAAACGCACGAACTGCTTTTCGCTAGAAATAGTTGTGGCAGTGGTACTTCCCCGGTCGAACTACATTGGTTCTACCACCTGGAATACCACATTTACTACAGTAATGAATATCCTATGTGTTAATCCAGGCCGTAAACTATCTGTTTGCCAAATAGCGACATCCAGCCAGTAGTTTTTGATGACCCGCGGTTCGGAGCGGTCACCACACCAAACTGACGCGCAGTGGGTCCCGGGTTCGATCCCCGGCCAGACAGAAGTATGAGTGAGTTTAGATTTCTGTTCTGGGTCTGGGTGTTTGTGTATTCATCGTGTGTCTATGGCACTCACGACACAGGAGAAAATCCTAGTGGGGCTATGGGTGTAGAAAGCGTGGTTTTTAAAAGAGTAACAAACATACATACATCCACACAAGTTTATGTAATATGGAGTCCTGATTTACATGGACGCACTAACATGTAAATCTTAATTAATAATAGGGGTCAAAAATTCAAGACCCCATTAAATACTTTACAGGACCCGTATAAAAGTTGGTACCAATTTGTTATAAGTACTTAACACTTTGATTAAATTAAAACTACAATCGTACATTGAAATTTTGACAACGTTTATCTTCTTCGCGATACAGTTCATATCCATTAATTTGTCTGTTGTAACAGTAAATAACAGAGATCAAGTACATTTCTAAGTGATCTAAGTGACGTAAGAAATGTGTGCAAATTATCGCGAGTGACAAAGCGGTATATTATACCTACTTGATTTTCGACGAACTACGTCTGCTTATCGTATTTCTTTAACGAAAAGCTCTACAGTAGGATTAGGCTATATTATCTTTTAATAAAGTATAGGTATACTTATCAGCAAGTTCAGCGGCCGTAACAAGTTTCATTACATAAAATGTGATGTATACAACGTAACAATTTATGTAAATTACACATATATACAAGCACACACACAGACATAAAAGCATCCACGCACCAACACTACAATACTTTTTTAAGAATATTAGAGTAGCGGACAAGCAAGCTGTCCACCTGATGGTAAATGACCTCTGCCGCCCATGGACATACCTATGTAATCTGATGACTGAAGCGTTAATGTACCTGAGGATTAAGTTATGTTTCTATGATACCACAACCTTCAGACCAAAACGCATCGCTTAACTCGCTGTTAATAGGCAGAAAACCGATGGAGTCTAGAGTCGAACCACAAAGGGCTCTACCACCTACAAATTATTATATGTACCTACGTCTATGTCTGCCTGTAATCCTTAATTTGCTATATTTTTTATTTAAAATGTAATATTGTTAAACTAGGTTATTCATGTTCATTGCAATCAGAGCTCTCAGACGGTCACAATACATTTTTTACTCCCAGTTAATCGGCCGCCGTGGCCCACTTACTTGTCTTTTATTTTGGATTCGCTCTCGTTGTCAATTAGTTCTGCTAAATTTTCGCACGCACCGTCATTCTGTCTGCGAATCTGTTAATCGTGTACTCTTCTTTATTTTCACATCTATTATAACTTTAAAAAGAGAACTCTCAACTGTGCTCATTATTGTAATAATGGTAATATTTTTCTCGGGCTTGCTTGTGGATTGGACGTGATTGACAAAGTTGAGCAACGTCGAGCTTGGTCATAAGTTGGATGGGTGCCCGCTAGCAGATTAATTTTAAGTGTACTTTGGTACTTATTAGGGCGTTTGTACCTTATAGTAGGCTTAAAGCCTACTACTGAGTGGACTACTGAACGTATAGGAATTTTTAAATATTCAGCACCGATTGGCCACTAATCCGTAGATACCTTCCTTTGCAAATCCTCATTAGAAGAATTAACCGATTCATTGCCAACTTCATTTTCATGAACATCACGCCAGGCCCTATACATTGGTTGACGACGTGCCACGTGCTTCATGGCTTTTCTAAAGGATCACTCATCTGGTCCGTTATTAGCCTCTTGTAATGTTTTATGCATATTTTGCAGTTTTCTCGCATTATTCTAATTAAATAAAAATGTTTCTGTGTATAAGTCTATTTTAATATGACGCATCAGGCGCGTCACGGGTATCTCGTGATCCTTGCTTGGGATGCGCCTGGCACGTCATTGTCAATGAATCGGTTAAAAGAGGCTTAGAGTTTACTACATCACGTTCCTAAAATACGCATTGGTACTGGAGCCGACGGCTTAACTTGGAGTCCGAAGCTCGGAACAGGAATTTAGACACTACCCATCACCTATTCAACTTCTGACCGCGCTCAACGCTACTTAACGTTGCAGATCAATTGAGATCAGGGATGTTATGGAACTTCGTGATCGAAAAACGAAACTACCGAATATTCGAAAAAACATGTTTCCATTCGAAGCGGATTCTAAACGATACATGTTATGGTTTTGTCCAGTGGGGAATTATAAGTATCAAATGACAAATCATGTCAAATCAGCAATTATTAATATTTAATTTGGCTTTACTTTTAATTTTCCTTAAAAATATATTCTTAAATGAAAACCGAAATTATGGGATAATCCAAACAATTTTATATCTGAAACTTAATCTGAAACCGTGTAACGGTTAATTTTTATACATCTGTACCTAAATCCAAATACGACAGAAAATAGTTATGTATGCATAAAAATTCTTACAAGCATCGTTAATTAACTAACAAGGAAGCCGAGTACAAAATTAAGCGTCATATAAATTAACAGGGATGAAACCTCTAAGCGAGAACAAGTTTATATTATAATTAAACCACAATCGTGTTATTCGTTTTTATTGATGTTTTATGCTTTGCGTGACCATCCGACTTCCCCATCAGCCTTAATTATGTGTACTGCTGACGTTGGGCAATCGTAATGAAATTTAATTACTTTAATTTGTTAAGAATACTCCTACATTTCCGACGTTTCAACACCGCGCTGGTAGAGATAATTCCTAAGAAAAATGCATGTTCAACGCGCATTTTTTGTAGTAGACAATTAAAGCACATGTTGCTACTGAAATAGGCAGTCATGCTGGAAACTCGGTCTTTCAGTTGGATAATTTAAGATTTTTATTCTAGAAATGTGGCTCCGATTTTTAGTTATGTGCGTATTAGAAACTAGCTGAACCCGCGGTTTCACCCGCGTTTAAAAAAAAGTAATGTGACATACATATAACCGAACGTTTTTCGACTCAAGCAACGACTCCACAATCCAATTTGATACC